>BRYF01000023.1:7451087-7471087 GCA_030159135.1 Actinidia polygama | reverse complement strand
CTGACTTTTTTAAGCATGCAAAACAATCACTTCTTATCAAGATGTGCGGTGGAAGTATATGGTCAAGGAGGTAGACACCAAGTAGTCTTACCTGGAACAGTAGACTACTGATAATGAAAACCTGGCACTTCTATAAATTTGGACATTTTAGCATTCTCAAATGCAGTATTGATTGGTAGAAAGATGTCAAGTGAAGTTTTTAGCGGTTGTAATAGTTTGAGTTTCCATGACAGAAAGTTTGTGATAGTATTTTACATGATGTCTATTGGTCATGCAGCAGAATAGTAGGATTGTGAGTAAGGAGACTTCACCTGGAGGCTTTTGAATTAGTATGTTGAGTTATTTCCTTACATTTCCTGTTGCTTTGAGGTGGCATTTAAAGAGTGGATGGTGCTTTCGTTGCCCTCCGTGAAAATTGGCTCACTGGCAATGTATGTAGTAATCCATAGTTTATTGTGTACATGTTCATGTTTTTTTTATCACTCTCTTTCACTCCTGGTACCATGCTTTATTATACTATTTTTATAGTGTTGATTGGTGTGATCCATGTCTTTAAGTCTCTTGGCGTTTGGTTGGAGCTGCTTCCAATGAAGTACTGCTGTACTCCGCTGAACCTCTGGGTATGGTTCTTGTGGTGTTAATTATTGAAGCGAGTCTTTACAGTGTTGAAGTGTATATGTGGAGTTTGAGTGAGATATGAGTCCAACTAGTACAAGTCAAGAATTTGGTGAAGTGTGCCATATGAATTAGTCTTTGGAATCCCTGAGCTGGCTAGTGTATTGTGAGAGTAGATCTTGGAGATGAAAAATCTTGCTTAGGATGTTTTGAATTTTGTTTAGTTTGTCATAAGTTGGACCGATAGGCTTGGCCTTTGAATTAGTTGGACGCGAACATTAGCAGTACATATCAGGGATGCCTTATGGGGGCTTCCCCGGATGAGCTTATAATTCACATGTACAGAGACCGAATATTGGCATCACTAAACTCGGTACTCTGGGATTTTAGATTGAGGAGTTCACCATGTCTCATCTGACCTAACTTCATTTTCTAGACTACGGTTATGCACTATCCTGCAGCTCTTGTTTCAGCGTGGTCTTTTTGATTGTTCATCCAATGTGGAGTTCTGCGATATCTTTCAATGGTGGAGATATTATGGACACCTTCATGGTAGATAAAGTTTGCTCCTTAACTCGTTAAAGGAGCCTGGAACATCTGAAGAATGGACGGTGCACGTGCCATGCAACAAGAACTTATAGGCAAGTATCCCGGTAAACCAGTACGTGTTCTATGGATTTTTTTGCCTGAGTATGTTCGGTGGATTTTATGCATCCTGAATGTTTTTTGTATATATACTAGAATTTGTAGTTGATCTGTTTTTCTTACTGCTTGCGTAAAGATCTACATATAGATACAATAGACTAGTTACTCCATAACTTTAATTAGATTTTCATACAACTGGTTCTGGTCTTTTGTTCAATGTTAAAATTCTGTTCAGGTCCTCTGTTCCCCCCCTCCCCCCTCTCCCACTTTTTCCCCTCTTCTCTCCCTCCCCTATTTACCTGAGGGTTGTTTTAAGTCTTTGGGTTCAATGTTTTTTTCCTTTCAAGTTGAATTTTGTACCATTATGTTTCCTGTCCCCCTCACTTTGATATGTTCGATGATTTGGGACTTTCTTTTCTCACTTCTCCTTTACTTATTTTTTTATTTATTTTTTGTTTTATTTCTTTAACAACTAGTGATGACCTTTAAAAGTTTCTTGATTCATGAGAGTTCATTTGTTGGCTAGTATCACGATAGATCAAGTAAAGGTACCATTAGAACAAAGGATGGTGTGGTGACTACAGTCTAGACTAATGAAGTTGAATTGTGGAACTTTTGAATGTGTAGGTATTGGAGATTTTGATTGTTCCTTGATGGGATTAATAGGTTACAAATTTTCTGATGTGGCTACTAATGGAGGAGTCATGTACTTGGATGTCTAATCTAATGTTCCAAATCTTTAGCAAATAGTTCTTGTTGCTTTTGTTTTTGTGTAGAAATACCATACTGAGGGAGATGGGAAGTCACAAGTACCATGAACAATGTCACTGGTACTTAATAGTAGATTGCTGTTAGGTGCCACAACAGTTGACAATTGTTCTCATTGTTTCAGTAGATAAAGGACAACCCTAGTTTTGGAAAAGCCTTTGGAAAGGTTGTGTTTGTTTCTGTTGGAACAGTGAAATCGTGAATATAAGTGTCATATTGAATGAAACGATTTAGTGAGATTAAGAGCTTTAATTCTTTCAGTGCAGCATCGTGCAACTGAGAATGGATTTTGTTTTGGGGTTGCACCGTGAGTATGATTGTCTGCCTTGAGTAAATTGGTTGAGTGACATCAAGAGCCTTAATCTTTATATGTTACAGCTCATCTTCAAGACTTCAACAGTCTTTTCACAGAACGTGAATTATATTTTCATAAGATGCTCCCTTTATACTCTTGAAGGGATTGGGAAGTGGAACCCAACTTTGAGCATCTAGGAGGCTACGATGTGATGGTGGAAGATAACGATTTTTTTATACCCTTTCGTATCAAATGTCCATGTAATGGAGTTATGGTAGGTTCCTGCTACATGCACCTGAAGGGATTGGCAAGTGGACTTATTATTCAACGTAAAATGGAGCTACGTGAATAACGGCTTAAGCTACATCTTGCACTTGTTCCTTCCACTCATCCAACCTACTTGTTTCAATCCTAAAAGACAAATGAATCGGATGGTCTTGATTGCAGGTTGATTTGGTCGGAGAAGGGGATTTCTTGTCCTGGTGGATAATGATAGGGGACTGATACAATGGTAGTGTTCTTCATGTTGATTCTTAAGAGTGTTTCACCCGAACTGTTTGTATATTGAGGTACCAATTATTGTAAATGGGTCCCTTTGGAGATGCTAGGGGAGAAAATTGTTTAGGAATTCAGACCTTAAGCCATGTGAGATAATTTTCTTCCATTAGCATTTTTATTATCTTAGTCTTGCCTAAATACTGAATGAATCCCTAACTTTCTGGAAATTTTCCAATAAAGCCTCAAGTAAAAGTGAGGAGTGAAGGAGATGCAGATTATAGAGTTGTGTGTTTGAATGGATGCAATGGGATGCTGAAGTGGTTGAAGTTTTCAGTGGCTTTTGTTTACAGGATAAGCAGCAGTCCTTTGAGAAGAAAAAAAGCAGCATTGAAGAAGTCTATTTTGCCCACTAACATGGTTAATTGATGCAAACCCTTTCTTTAATTGAGATACCTTGATTTCATATCAGAAATGGCAAAGGCAGCTGAGTCGTATAGTTTCATTGAGTCAGATGCAGTATGCACTTGATTTTGTGCTCTTTATCATCACCTATGTTACTGTTTATCTGATTTCGAATGTTTATCACAATTTATTGTTTATTTCTTTAAAGAACTGTGATATTTGGGAATAATTCTTGAACTAATAATTGTTTTCCCAATATTTTGCAGGTGACAAGCCGGTGCCGTTATTCTTAGTTGTTGCATGAGTAAAGATCATGAAAGGTGGAAAATGGATTGTCGGTATCTTTTCTATCTGGAATTGAACAAAAGTACGATTCATGAAACTGCTCAAATGAATTAGTTGGAGGAGAGAAGGAGAGAAAGAGGCAACTAGTTGTCGGGATGGGTTCCATACACTTGAGTTGTTGTAAGGATTACTGGAAGTCGAACTTATTCTAGCAGCACAGTTCATTGGTCAAAGTGCACTATAGGCACGACACAATTTGCGCTGTTGTGGAGGCAAGCTGTTGAAACCTTGCTTCTTCACTGGAGTTGATTTTTTATAACTCAAGATGACATACGAAGGGTGCCCCGTTTAGGTTATGCTCATATTTTGCATATTTCTCTGACAGCCATTTCATAGTTCGAGGCTATCATACAAGGTCACAACACTATCCTGAGATGCAGTGTCCTTTTTCTTAATGGCTTATGACAAGTAAGAAACTAATTCACGGGTAGCATAAACGCAATATATCTGACACATTGCACTATAGCTCAACCCAACTGCTTGTAAACCTTGTGGACCTGCAAATATAGGCCCAGTCAGGTTGTCTGGCACTGAGCTCTGGGTTCACTTTCTGATGATTCCATCGAAAAGTTCAGTGGAAGCTTCATTTGCTTTTTGCATTTGTAAGAAAGGGCTATCGGGAAACTTTACTTGCTTCAGAGATATATTTGAATTGACTGTAGATTCCAACTCATCTTCAGGGAACCCTTTTCTTCCTCTATTGCATTGCACACCATTATGCCGGTAAGGTGTCAGTCCAGCTGATCCTATAGCTCTTGTTTTCTCTCTTCTGATGCTTTTTAACTTACTGAAATGTTTGGTAGAGGAAGAATGGCGGTTTCAGCCATGATTTTCATGGTGAAGAATTTCTTGTATATTCAACGTGTGGATCGATTATGCTAAGCTGTACACTTTGTACTGTCACCTATTACTTCAACTGAGGAAGGTGAAATGATGTCACAGAGAGCATATTTATATGCCGTTTACAAAATCCTATTGGCCCCACCCGCACCGCCCCATTTTATATTATTAATATTATGCTTCTTGTAGCAGCCTGCATAAATTAGGTGATTAAATGCCCTGTCTGGCCATTCCGATAAAATCTTGTGCCAGAGTATTTGGTGCTGCTTTTACTTGAAAGTTTTTTGGCATAAGCTTTTACTCATAGTTTGTGAGCTAAAAGTGCACGAAGAAATAGATGACAAAGCTACTAGTTAATTATGGAGAAGCTGGAGGGAGATGTGCTTTGGGATCAAGGGTTTAAGAGTATTGTTTTTGACTTCCCATTCATACTTGTATGTGGGAGGTTCAGTTGTTCACGGTGCGGATTGGTGTGGTTTTAAGAAAAATTACAAATCAAACTGTTCCTAATAGTTTAAGAAAATCTCAAATCAGAACAAATTGTAGTATGCGGTTTGGTTCAATTTCACGGTTTAAAAGTTGTTTTTGTCAATTTTCTTTTCATAACTAAGAGAATAACACATTACACCAAAAGAGAGATTATTTCACTTGCAAAATGGAAATGAGTAAATCTGTCAAATGACATTTGTCTGAATCTCTTTTTTAATATTTCTTTTGTAATATATATATATATATATATATATATATATATATATATATATATATTGTTAAAAAGTAAGTATTTGTATATATTAAATTATATATACTTTTAGTTCATTTTAAAATCATAACCATGGTCCAAAAATTGCAAACACGGTTGTAAAATTTATAATCTTAACTAAACCAATGACCAATACCGCATGGGTTGATTCGGTATGAACGGGTTTTTTTCTCACCTTAACAAAAAGAGAAGAGAAGGGGAAAAAGAAATTTTGACATGTGTAATAAATAAATAAATTGGAGAAAAAATTACAAAAAAAATCACTGTTGACCTCAATAATAAATTAAATTTTATAATTTCAATCATAAGAAATTAACTCTAAAATTTTGATATTGTCACAATTAAAACCCTTTATGAGTCTATGTGTTATTAGTGTTTCATTAGTATTGACATAATCAACTAATTTTTGCAAAAAATAAAAAAATGACATATTTCAAAATTATCAATCTTTAAAAGTCTTCGTTGATGTAATTAAGACTCATTTTTAAGTTAAGATCGATGCAATTAGGATTCATTTTCAAGTTAAATGTTCGAGCTACTTTACAGAGTTTTGCTTGAAAATGAACCCTAATTACATCGGTTAAATGATGATAACATTGAAAGAGTGATTTTAATATTTTTTTTTATAAAAATTAGTTTGTTTCGTCAACTCTAATAAAATAAAAACTGACGAAAGGTTTTAAATATGACCAGATCACAACTATAGAGTTTAATTTATTATAATTGAAACATAGGATTTAATTTGTTATCGATGTCAAGCCCTAATTTTTTTTTTACTTTTCCCTAAATTGAAATAAGTCCTTTTCCAATTTTGAATGTAATTTATTTTTCTTCATTTAAATGAGTTTACCATGTAATAATTTTGTTTTTTGCATCTTTAAATCATCAAATAAAATCTTCCATTAAATTTAAATTTGATGAAAAAAATAATAAAAATGGGCTCTAACCATTTTATCAATTTGAGATCAAATCAAAGTTTTTCACCAACTTTAGTGGGAAGAAAATCAAGTTCGGAATCAAAAGAATACAAAGATCGATCGAAATTGTCCAAAATTACAATATACTCCTCCATAGCTGGGTTCCTCTCTATTCACACCCCTATTTTTCTTATTTCACCCTTTTAAAATCCGAGGACTCTTTATTCTTAGTGCACCCATTAATTCCTAAATCACGATCTTCAACATCAAAAACCGTAAGCCCTAGATCCTATCACCAGCCATCACCCCCAACCGCCTCATTGGCTGCTGCCACCCCACCCCAAACATAGCCCTCTCTCCACCTTCACCCGCCGCCTCCACCAACACCACCGCTCTACTCAAGCGCCACCGCCCTCTCTTCTTCCACCCCATATCTGTTTGGCCTAACAAAAAGGTTCCTAGTGAGTAGAGTCCTGTGTCTTGTCTGTTGATATATGATCGGACCACTACCCAATTCCAAAACCTATCATTCTAATGCGAATTCTATTTCTGATGATCTTCGTCCTCTTCTCTCCAATCGCAATAGACGTTTGATCACTTATCGCATACTAGTAAGCACTACTTCAAAAAAAAACTCACATTTTATGCGTACCCGTTAAAATTGTACAATTTAAAAAATAGATAAAATATCAATTTCAGATAAAAGATACATTGCATGCATATGTGAAGAGATAGATTGCTATAAAATGGAGTACAAATTAAAAACTACAATGAATTTAAATTTTTTTTGCTAATTTGGAAGAAATAAGAGAGAAAGAAAGAGGTGTTTTAGTTTTTTTTTTGTGAGTCCCACTAAAAAATGATCCAATGGGTATAAAATGTGTTCAAATTTAGATACGATATAAACGTCAAATAAGAAATACATTTCTACAAAATGGAAAGCAAATTAGAATGTCTAATGATTTTTAAAAAGTGTTAGTTTAAAGAAATGAGAGAAAGAGAAAAAGTGTTTTAGTTTACTTTTTGTGTGGGTCCCATTAAAAAAATAATTCAATGAGTAAAAAATATGCTCAATTTTAGAGTTTTTTTTTGCCATTGGATCACAACATATGTGGGGATCACATCTTTGAGAAGAAATAAGTGATATTTTTTAGAAAAAAAATAATCTCAAGTGAAATTTCAGTCATTGGATTAACTCGAATTGATTTCAATCGTAGATAGTAGGAGATATTTTAGAAGATTCAAACATATTTGTGTCTTATATTATAGATAATAGTTTGAAATATTCAAAAATATGTGTGCCTTATATTATAGATTTTTTCGTCTTTATTATAATAAATTTATTTAAATATTTATTTTTACTCAAATACTTTAATTATAACTATTGGATAAATTAATCTTAATAAATATTAAAAAATACAATTAAAGAAAATGAACTTATGAAAATCACTTCCCTTTCTATTTGGGTAATTTTTTGATCAACTTTGCTTTTTACCTTTTATTGTTTTTAATGAATTTTTCTTACCGATTAATCAATATTTTATGCTTTTTTGTTTTCACTTTATAAAAAGAGTTAAAAAATATTCAAAATTATCTAATTTAAGAGAGAATTTACTTAAAATAAAAAAAATTATTTTTATCTCCAAATTAAATTCAATATTTTTTTTATATTTTTAGACTCGGTCAAGAGATATAAAATAATATAAAATTTTGATAAAATATTAAAAAAATTATTAAATGCAAAAAAAATCAAAAATGAGAGGGAAAGAAATGTGTTTTTAATTAATTTTTTGTGAGTCCCACTAAAAAATAATGTAATGAGTAAAATATATGTCTAGCTTTAAATGTTTTTGTCCATTGGATCATAACCTATGTGTGGCTCACACCTTTGAGAAGAAGGAAGTGATAGTTTTGGGAGGGAAAAAAAATAGTATTAAGTGAAATCTCAGCCGTTGGATTAACTCAAATGGATTTCAACAGTAGATAGCGAGAGTTAGATTTAAAATTCAAAATGAGTTGTGATTTATAATATAGATAGATTCCTTTTCTTTCTGATGATTTGGTTTTGATTTGATTGCCCTGTTGGAAAACTATATGAGTTGTGGATTATCGAATCTAATTAGATTAATTACCCACTTGCTAGCGATTTTCTTCAATACCCATTTGTTTGATTTGCTTGTTTTATTGAATTCGTCTCAGATCTTATAACCCTAAATTGTGTTCCTCTTCCCAAAAGCATGTACGGATTTCACACTCCCCCACGTCTCCAAAAACACTCTAATCCAAATGCTCCACCTCATCAGATGTGCATTTGAGGTGCAAGTTAGGTGTACCCATAGCATTTCCCTTTTTGTATTTATATGTGTAAAATTGTGACAGAAAACATTGTCATGAATCCCTAAAATGGAAGGGCAGTTTTGTAATTTTTCATAATAAATCATTTCCCATTTTATTTTGTCAGATTTATTGGATTCTGGAATCTACAAGGCCACGTACTAGAATTGCCTATGAAGTTGATTTTCTGAACAAAAGAGTTTAAGGTGTGAGCAACACTTAATTATAAAGAAGACTACATTCTTGCATATTCCCCCTTCTTTTCTTTAGTTATGTTATTGACAAAGAGATTCCAAAACAATATGCAGTTACAAAGATTCAGATTTCCTTGTGAGAAAAAATTGGGCTGCAATCAATGTCTTTTAGAATGCTAGAGAGAGAGAGTGATAGAGAGAGGAAAACGATAATGGGTGACTTATATTTTAGTCCCTAAAATTGAATACATACAAGAAGAATTTGTTTGAACAATGTAATCTGTTAGTCATCCCATGCTGACAAATGTGAGAAGTGTATATGATCTAATCATGTGTGTGAATTAGAAACTAAACAATCTCTGTAACTATGTGGTGACTATAGGTGGTAAAATCTTCGATCGCTTCCCCTTGACTAGAGTTCTGGTATCTGGAAAGTAACTGCCACCATCTTCCAGATCCTCAACAAAACCATCACTTTTCACATTGATAGGGTAAGTGACTAAATGGACACCTTCCATGTCTATCACTTCCTCTCCGCTGTAAATTTTCCACATCTGGTCTCCTATGCCACGGATCGTTTGAACGCATTCTGAGGTATAAGGTTCTCGGAACAATTTGTCAGCTCTTCCAGTATGCTCGTACCATAGTGACATTCGGTATTCATGAATGTCTCTGCGACTAATATTTGGTTTTCCATCTTGCAGCTGGTAGCACCCGATCGCAATTTCAGTGTCTCGTTGCCCATCCATGGATCGCTGGTTCACATTGGCTGATCCTATCAACATGTATGTATCGTCCACTGAAGAACAAAAGGCAAAAGAGCAACAAGAGAATGGTTAGTTTCAAATATTTGAGTAAACGTAGCAAATTATTCAGTTATATGGTTGTTTTTGGAATTGTTTTCGTTTTTGTTTTCCGTGATTTTGGAAACAAAAAATAAATCAAAAAGTTTGGAACCACAGTAGTTTTTTACTATAATTGTAATTTTTGGGAGAAAACAGCTATTGAAGATTCAGAAACATCTTGTTATATGTTTTTTGAAAAGTAGATTGTTTTCAGAAAAAAAATTCAAAGCAGTTAGCCAAATGGGTTTTCTATGTTTTCCCGAAAATGAAAACGGAAACAGAAAAGGTGGTCTATTTTTTACCTATCATGAGCTTGGAGTGAACATAAATCATGAACCTCCTACGCCTTTGGGCATTCCAATATTCTGTTGCAGGATGAGGTGACTCTGGAGGAACAAACTCCCCTTTACCCTTCTCCTCCCTATTAGCAAGGCAGAAGAAGTTCAAGTAATCTGTCGGCTGCCCGGATTCGCCACTCTCTGTTATCGCTTCTCCGATCAATTTATACATCATCACCATTGTTTCTCTTGTCCAATGCAGTATGTTTTGTACCAGTTCACTCTCCGGCACTCCTTCTGGCCACATTGGGATCACAATGTACACCGCAAACCTCTCTTTTGCTTTGATTTTACTAGCTACCTTAAGTGCTATCTCAACGGGGATCAAGTTTATGCAGTCACAGTGTTGATCTTTGTCCCACAAATGGCAACCACCAATGAAATATTGGTTTTCAATGTATATAAACTTCTCGGCGCGTCTTATTGCTTCTACATAAGCTTCGTGGATGCTCCGCTCCACGGTAAAGTTTTTGGGCATTTGGGTTGCTGACACGTGGTCAATTGATCGAAAGACTTGAACTTTCCAGTCCCTTCCACTGGAAATGCGTGATTGATCATAATAGTGACAGAGACCTGATATGATTTTTATGGGGACTAGCAATGAAGGATCACATTGCTTTGTCCACCTTTGCTCGAAGTTCTTCATAACATCCCAAGCAGCTTCTCCGATAACACAAGCATGAGTATCGTGCCATGGCTCTCTCGGCCCACCTCTGTGAATGCTAGCTCCAGAAAGGCTTGTTTGGTAGAAGTCATGAGAATGAGATTCCATATTAAGAGTTCGAAAGAGTGAATGATCCTCTGTATCATACCGGCCATCACATAGATCTAATCCACCGACAAAGCTCATGATTTCGCGGTTGCTTGAAGAGAAGAGTCCTTGTGTATCCACAGTTACGGTTTTCTGGTGGTGAGCGAAAAATGTGGGAAACTTGTGGTGAAACCGAGGGCACAATCTGCATATTACTTTGGTGTGTTTGAAGAAGGCAAAGGCATCTTCGTCATGAGTGCTCATTACTCCTTTGTTCTTAAAGATTGGCAAGGATGTCTCATCATCCCAAAGCATAATTCTTACAGCTACACCTTCTTCTGCTTTCCGCTTCAACAATTCACCGAGCCTCACTCCCCGTGCATGAGGAATGTCTGTTTCAGGATCACGAACCTGTTCAAAAAACACATCAGATCTTTAAAAACGAAGGAGATAAAGAAATAGCTTCACTCCTCGCTCGTTCTGCCCAATTTGGTATTGTTTTGTTCATTTTCATTTTCGTTTTCGTTTTCAGTTTTTATTTTCCCTATCTTCGGAACAAACAATGAGAAGCTCAAACATGCTTATCGTTTTCATTTTTCGGAAACAAGTTTTTCGGGTTTTTTGGGACAACGAAAGCAGGGAACAGAAAACAAAAACAATACTAAATAAACAACATATATATTTATATATGTATATATATGTATGTATCTCTATTTACCAGCACCATCTTTGGATTGAGAGACCACCCTGCAATGTAAATCAAATGATTTGCATCCTCAATGGCTTTGAATACGTCCTCCCAGAGTTTCCTAGGGCAAAGCTCAAACGGTGGCCGGAAGTTAGAGCAATGGTGAGCATCTTGATATAGCCTAACAATGCAATTGGAGCGTTGAGGAAACGTAGAACTCGTCGACCCTTCGAAACCACCATTGCCTAGTAATTTCCCCCAGGTCAGTTCAAGCTCTGCCGGCTTAAACCATAGCATGAATCTCATCTTGAGTTCTTCATTTGGCTTTCCGTTTTCCATGTTGAGTGGGAAGAAACCATTGATTAAACTTGCTTGATTCAGTATCTGACGGGCTTCAATGTGGATTTTTCCCAGGACATGGCACTTGGTCTTCATGGTGATGGTGATGATGGAATCAGATGGATGAGCACAGAGGATTTGGAAGGTTTGATTCCAAACGCGGTCTCTTTCCTTGCTTGTTGCTGCTACCTTCTTGTGGTCTATCTTAATGGTCACATAGGTGGGCTGTCCATTGACAAATATGCACTGCAAAATTTGTTTCAAGCCAGAAATTGTGAGGTAATAAACAGGGAATCTAGACTTTTCTTTAATTTTTTTTAGTGTATATTAGCATGTGTTGATAATCGTGCAAAGGCAATTCGAAGTTCCACATATCTTAATATCCATGTCGCTCAATGGGATTATCACGGTTTTATGATTTCAACTCTATGCAAGAGTGAATAATGTTTTACATGTTCTACTTTGTAGAGAGTGGTGACGGAAAATGACTTATAGGCCAATTGAGTACTAGACCGAAATGTGGCTGTAGACAAATGTGTTATTTCTTCTTCCACTTTCTTTTTGCATGTCCAAAATTCAAACATAGCATAAATGTAATCGCGTTTCAGAAAAAGAAAACAACCATCGTGAATTGCGTTTACCATAACCTCGGAGGCCACTTACATTGAAAGGGAAAGGTGGTGTGTAAGGTGTGGCATGGAAGATAGTAGTTTCAAGTGTTCCATGGAGGAACCTGTGCTTTGCCTCCATAGCTGTAGTCTTCGAACAAATCCTCTTCGGTCACCTTGAAAGAGAGAGAGAGAGAGAGAGAGAGAGAGAGAGAGATTGGAAGGAGTTATGAAGGAATGTGTGTGATCATCATTTGTGTATATATAGCACAAACTTGGAATGCAATTGAATTTTCAGAGCCTTTGGAGAAACTTGTGGAGGTGTGCATATCTAGTCTTAGAGGCAACCCTCAAAGTCTTCCATATTATGTTTCTGCTTTAAGTTGAAGTTTCTTAATCTCCAATCACACTTCTTTTTCTTGCCCAAAACCCAAGACTCGGTCTATATCCCATTTTCAGATTACAACAATCAATGTCAACATGGGTACATTTTCTTGGGAAAGAGGAATCCATCCTATTTTCAGACTCAGGCTGGAAGGGAATCAAGTCTTAAAAGTTGGATTTACTGGCTTTATAATTTCATTATTAAAAAAAAAGTTTAAAGTGCCCCCATTGAAGAGATCATCCTAGTGAATTATGAGTACCTTTTAGTTTCATTATTGTTCCCAATTGGGATTGGATTAGGAAATCATAATCCAAATAGACGACTAGTTGTGTGGGATGTGCCTTAGTGCCGAAAAGGCATAATCGGGAGCTACCTGTATGATTTGGCCGCATGGAGGGTCAAATAATGTAACGAAGATCCTTCATGTTTTAGGTCCTATTTGTTTAAATCATTCGTGGAAAATTGAGATGGATTGAATATCGGTAACTGAATGATCGAATCACACACTTATTTTGAGAAATTGGCAAAAAGTAATGACTTTGAGAAAAATTGTAAATCAAACTCCTCTGATCATGTGGCGATCAATGTTCCATCAGTTTGATTTGTTACGACTACTCTATTTGCTAGGCTCACAAAATAAATAACTATCATTCGACCACCTTGGGTTCACAATCACGTAGGCAACATCATGCATGTATAGTAAGTAAAAAAAGAAAGGTATTGTTAACCACCGCCACCTGCATATTTTGTGTTCTAATGCACATTTCACGTATTTTAAAAAACTTTTATAAATAATTTTATATTATTCACACTTTCTTTATGCATTTTACACATTTATAGAGATTTGTGCAATAATTAGCATTTTCTAAAAATGTTTAAAATTCTTATTAATTTGTAGTCTCTAGAAATATTTATAGTTGATTTATTATGTAATAATTATAATTTTATTTATTATTTACTGTTAAAGTTATTATTTGTTATATATATATATATATATATATATATATATATTTAATTCAGATTTTTGTTAAATGAATAATTCAACTAATAGTTAAATAAAAAATATTCTTAAACCCGTCCATTCCACGAATCAAGGACGAGAAAGGGGACAATCACATGACACATGATGTGATGCTGTGACACCCAAGTACTTCTCCATATCATAACAAGCCCTCGTCAATTATTTATTCTTCATCGTGTTTACCACTTCCCGAGGTAGCTTTCACGTGTCGTGGCAGCTACAGGTTGGTATGTATTGGCACAATGTTATCATGCCACGTAATCAGATTTTCCTCCGCGCCACCATTTAACTCAGCAACTATATATATTTTAAGAGTAGTGATCACATGGGAGCGCCCCGTGGTAATATCATGGGAGCGCCCCTGTCGCCACAACCACATAATTTTTTTTAAATTATGCCTTATTTATTTTTGAAGTCACTTAACCATAAAATATATAACTGTGGTGAGGTCATGTGGGGCGCTCCCGTGGTATTACCACGAGCACGCTCCCATGATCACCAGTCATATTTTAAAGTGTGTTTGACAACTTTCAACATGCCACGTGGTCCAGTGGCCGGACTCGTTGTTTCCTTACCGTTGTTGCATCTTCGCCGTCCCCACAAAAGCTTAGTGTGGTCTTATCCCCACCTTACCACTTCCATCCCTCTATAGAGTCTAGACCGGACGAGAGGGGTAGTTGAATCTGTCGGCTCCCATTCAACTTTATATTTTTCTAATTTGGTCCTTAAAAGATCACATTCTTTTAAATGTGATCCGATTGGCCAAGTTCTCTAACAATACACGCGGGGCACTAAAGCAAAGGGTTGGCGGAGAAAAAATGTAATACATCAAGGGGTGTGGTCAAGGTGGCTATTGGCAATTATGAGAGCTGGGGAGGGGCATAAGGTGGAGGAGTTGGAGTCGCAGGGCACTTGAGTGTGTATTTTTTTGGGGGGGTGGGGGGTGACGATTGAGGGTTTAATAAAGAAATAGTGTTTTCTAGTTTAGGACTTCTGTTTTCAAAAGTAATTTAATTAGTTGTGCGCGCTTTACAAACTGTCATGTTTTTTGATGAAAATTAAACACTGCCTACCAACTAAATCTTGTATAATATTAATATTTAAATGAACAAATTGGAAAATTTTGAATTTATGGGCTAAAGTGAGAAATGTGTAATCTTTCAATGGTTTAAAGTGTAATTTGGCCTACTTTATTCACAAAAACCATCCATCATCACAGCACATTGAACCCCCACGATGTAGGGTATAATACCTCCGACCTTTATAATTAGCCGCATGACGTCCTAAGCTCTCTCCTCTATACAGCCCTGGCTTCTTATTCCTCCACACGAGAAACAGACAGAGTCGCCGGAAAATGACGACGACGACGTACGGCACAATCCCGACGTCAACGCCGCCGGGAATCACGAACCTGGATTACATTTCCCGCGCGAAGGAGCGACTGAAATCAGGCTTCCGCACACGAAGGCCGTGGAAGGAGATGTTCAACCTCCACTCGATCGGCTTCCCGAGGAACCTCGGGGACGCAATAGGGCGGGCGAGGACCAACCTCGCCTACTTCCGTGTGAACTACGCCGTCGTCGTTCTCCTGATCCTCTTCCTCAGCCTCCTCTGGCACCCGATCTCGCTCATCGTCTTCGTCGACATGATGGCCGCCTGGTTCTTCCTCTACTTCCTCCGCGAGGAGCCTTTCGTCGTCTTCGGCCGTACGATCGATGATCGCGTGGTGTTGATCACACTCTCGGTCCTGACGATCTTTTTCCTGCTCTTGACACACGCGACGGCGAATATACTGATCTCTCTTTTGATTGGGGCTGTGGTTGTGGTGGTTCACTGCGCTTTGAGGAAGACTGATTATTTATCGACGGACGAAGAGTCCGCTCTATTCTCCGGTGTCGCATCTTCTTCTTCGTAGCCATTCCTCTGTTTTGGTAATTTTGGTTTTTCTTTGTAGAAAAAGATACTAATTCGGCATTGATTGTTCATTTTTATGCTGACATTGTTGTGTTTTTGTTCTTCTTGTTGGCATTTTGTATGTGTGTTTTAGAATTTTTTTTTTGTCTCCCTGTTGGTGGAGGAAATGTATCACAGTCGCTTGGGTTGTGGGAATGTGAGAAACGGAAATTGGACCTCCAATCTATGGAATGCTATTCGCGTGTTTGTTCTGTTTTTTATTTTGGGTAAAAGAAAATCGCAAAGTTTGAACTTGAAAACAAATTAAACTCTATAATTTAAAGGAACTAATTTTTGCCCAAAATGTTCGTTGTATGTTTTTTCTTTTTTAAAGCCCTAAACAAACCATTCTTATTTTAAAATGGCATACAAATTCATCTCTTTAAATAAATACAAAACTCAAACTCTCTAATTTATTTTTTTAATTCGTTGATCAAGAATATAACAAGGGTAGCACTATCTGAAATTGTTTTTCATGTATTTTGGACAGAAATCGACGGAGATTAACAGATAATTTAAATTATTCCTGTATTAAAACTATAATTATTAAGGTTGTATTTGTTACAATTAAAATTATAAAATTTAATTTGTTTTCATGGTTAAACATTGATTTTTTTTTATATATATAATTTTCCCCATGCTTTAAAGAGAATTTGTCATTTTGATACTTTTATATTTTATAGTAAAGAATCAACTTTTATAAATCTAAAAGTTTTGAAAAACACTATAAATATCAATTGTGATTTCTGTCACAAGTGTTCAGCAAGTCCAATTGATTATGAAACATGCATGAGGTTTGAGGTAAGGATCCCTCTACCTGCACTCTTTTTAGTGAGTAAATTTCGCTGACCTCCCCTAACATTTCTGACAAATACGACGACTTCCTCGGTAATTTTTAAAATAGTATTGATCTTCCTTATTTTATAAAGTATTATCAAGATTTTTATATGGAGCTATTTTTTGTGCAAAAATAACAAAATTGCTATTATATCTAGGGCTTCTAAAAAAAAAATACACCCATTAAAATATATAAATATTCTCTTTTTAATAGTTTCATAGATACATAAATCCAAAAGAAATGGACCCTGACCAAGCTCCCAATACAAAACACCATGCACCTTTTGTACATATCAGCCAAATTAAATTCAACTTATTCAAGTACCTTATCCATGCCATATGAAGAATGGTGAGTAATAAAGTAATGATGTACAAATAAAATTTAAACTGATTTTTTTTGTACAGAATGGTGTGATATGACAGAATATGAGACTTTTAATGTACAACAAACCACACATCAAAATGTATTTTATTTACTAAACGATCATTGACACGTCATTATTATGGTGTTTTACGGATGAATTTTTTTAATGTTTATGATTCGTCTATGGTTTTCCGTATCATACGGTCACCTGCAAACCATGTCCATGAGTGTGGAAAGGACATATACCCTCCCTGCTAGATGGTTCTCCTTGGCAACCATGCCTGTGTTATGATGAGAACTTCTTGCCCCCTCGAAATAATCCATATTATGAACTCAAGTTTAGGAGGTAATGGAAGTGAAGTGTGTGTGAACTACCTGGCAACCCAATCTGATTCTGGTTAGAGAGCTGCGCCAAAGGAGTTTGGGTCAAGTAAAGCTATATTTGGATTAAGATTTTGACGGAAGAAAAAGAGAAAGAAAGAGAGAGAAAACCAATAGATCCAATGGTTCATATTTATCTTTTTTCTTTACATTTATTTTTCCTCTACAAATCCTTCCCTCCCTAAATCATTTAAGTACAACCTGAATGCGCATGGATCTATAACTTGAGCTATTTTGAAAGCCTTGGAGCGAAGTTTGAAATCATGTATTGGTGCAAAAATTTATGACACAAGAAATCTAGGTTTGTAAGGCTGTTTTTGGATTAGGAAGTTAAGAAGAAGTGTGAAGAAAATAGAAAAGAAAAAAGCTGAATCGTTGAAGCTTTAACTTTTCCATTTCCTTTTCCTTTCACCTGCACCAAATCCATAATCCAAACACAACCTAATCCAAATCCATAATCCAAACACAGCCTAATGGAACTCTCTTCCAGACCGATTGATCATATTTTGAAGAGAGAAAAAATACCTATTGATCATAAGATGTGATCATTTTAAACATAGATTGCACTTCGAAAAGGTTTGAATTCTCAAAACATATGCACTGGAGCTCCAACCTTACCAGTTGGGATAGTTCTACAATTTCAAAATGCACCAAGAAAATCCCAGCTTTTCTCTAATTCCATTATACTCCTATACAAGAACCAAGAATATAGATGACATTAGACAAAAATAGAGAGAGCGAACAGAGAATAGCAAAAACAAAGGCAGGCAGGCGAGATAAGATTTACTTCAGCAATGGAAGGAAGACCTCTTTACTAGTCGACCTCGCACGATGCCCTCCGGTTCTTGTTATCCCTTTCCCTGAAAGTTGGCCTTAGTGACTCGAGAGAAAGCTTCCCGCTGAACCCTTCCAACGCTTCGTTTGACATCGGACCACTATAGTGTTGCTGCTGCTCAAGCCAGATTCTTCCGCTCCGACTACCTATATCGTACCCGGGTGTTGACATGTGATTTGAATCCATAATCATGTCCCCCTCCAGTACACGGAGCACCTGTTACCAAATCCAAAACAAATATGCAAAAGGTTGTCAGAATTAACATAACTGGTCCACCAAGGTGGTGTCTTATCATATACTCAAATGCAAGGGAACCTACTACGAAACATATAGTTTTTGTTACGGCAGTGCTACATTCCCCGAATTTGGCCCAAAAAAACTTCTCCGAATTCAAAATGAATAATTTAAATTTATTGGAGTATGTGGAGTCACATAACTAAGTGAATTTGTACCATTTATTTTTTTAATTCGGAATACATTTCGTTGTAAAAAATCGGGTATTGTAAGGTTTTTCGTTGTAAAAAATCGGGTATTGTAAGGTTTCTCGTTTTGTTAGAGGGGAATCTTGGTTATTTTTTATTCTTTTTTAAATATGAGTTTTGGTTATTTTTAGTCACTAGGGATGAGTAAGTTGCTTTTTATTTTTTATATGCCTTTTTTGTCATTATAATTAACCATTTGTGAGTTTCAATGCAATAAACAATCCAATTTTCGGCTTTGCCTCTCAAATCTAACACACCTACTTCATGGCAAATGAAGGTTAGCATTGTCTTAAGTGATTTCCGATAATTAAGATGATCTCTATTAATCAGAACAATAAAAATGTAAAGCAAAAGTTTTGGCTCAACACCATTTCAATTTTGAACAGATTGTAAAAGCTTAAACTCAAGTATGTAACCTCCAGTGACGTATTCTAAAATATGGCTTCAATTTCTTTTTATTTGTAAAACATAAATATCTTACCTGTGACATGCGCGGCCTTAAATGAGGGTCTCGCCGAATGCACAAGGATGCAGCATGTAGCATGCAATAGACCTCGTGCTCATTATATTTGTTTGCCAGCTGTGGGTCAACCAATTCGTTAATGGCATTTTCCTCCAGTAGCGGGCGTGCCTGTTCCAAATCAAAGGCACATATGTTAAGGACAACAAAGAGCCTACAGTTCAAAGAAACAAGATCGACAGACAACTTGATTCTAATCTAGTTGTCTCAGTAGTTGCAGTGCTTCTCAAAAATATTATACATGCACTTGAGAGCAAATTTTATGGGCAACAATCCTCGGTGGACAGTAAATAAAACATGTCTAAAACACACCCATTCTGTGAGGCACTGCTGACCCTTTGGCCGGTTAAGGTCCACAGCTTTTCTTCCAGTAACAAGCTCCACCAAAACCACCCCAAACGAATACACATCAGCTTTTTCCGTGATCTGGCCACTTTGTGCATATTCCGGAGCCAAATACCTACAATAAAACATTGTAATTTAGGTGACATCACATTTCCACGTGGATGGTTAAGAAAAATTTCAAGTTTTTACTCAAGACGTACCCAAAAGTTCCAATTACCCTCGTTTCCACTCCCATGTCTCCATCAGGTTGCCATCTCGCCAAGCCAAAGTCTCCAACCTAGCAAATGAAGAACATGGAGTAAGATTACAATACTTTAAAATATCTCTATGGGCTAATATATCTTCAATCATGGGACAATCAGATCAAAACATTAGAAAGTAACTAGTATACTCAGAAAGGGTGATTGTCTTTACGAAGGATTTAAAATATTTTTAACAAAAGTTACATTGTTGAATTTTTCAACAACTGACTTCTATAGGAACCACGTGCATGATTCAGTAAAATTTCGGAGTGCGTAAGTCAACACTACAGAAACCAAAAGAGTGTTCTTGAAGGAATTGGAGAGTTTATCCAACATTACACCTCAGCTCAGATGACTTGAAATACTACCTTCTTGACTCATACTCTGTATAAGGGTAATGTTTGCAGTCAGAAAGAAACTAAGATCTCGAGTCCATTCACAAATTCTGACAGA
>BRYF01000023.1:7431087-7441087 GCA_030159135.1 Actinidia polygama | reverse complement strand
GGCAGTTCCCGGCGGCTGACGTCTGGCGCCACTTCCGACGGATCGTGTCTCAGCTTTTGGAACCTGCGAAACCATTGATTATTACACGAGTTTCGAATCTTGTACCTCGTGTTAGAGTTTTATAATCCTAATTTAGATTTTTTAATTAATTTCATTTTCTTGGCTTCCACTAAGATTTATTGTTATTGTCTTTTGTGTGACACAAGGGGTTGGATTTATTGTAGGAGACAAAATTAATGTGCAGAAATGGCTAAGACAGTGAAGGTGCGTTGAAAATTTCTTTTTTGTCCTTACTGTAAGGATAAACACGCTTTACCCATTAATGTTTTATCTCTACTCTCAATTGATCCACTAGAGTTTTAATTTTCTCAATTAAACCCCTACTTATGTAACTTTTTCAAATTGGCCCAATTTTGACTTCCATACAATTTAGTTGGCAGAACTGGCATTCGGGTCCCATGTGGCACCTTTGTCTTTGTCTCAAGTCTCAACAACCCAAACACAACAGTATCCTTCTCCACTATCCTCCGTTAGCAAAATGGATAGACGTTGGAAAATAGGTCACATTAAAAAAGATTTAGATAGTTTAGAGTAATTAACTTTAACGTTTGAAGCCATTTTGGTAAAGTCAAAATCATATTATGGTAAAACACATTGTCAAAATGCTACAAATGGCAATGTTTTTACATCGGTTGAAAGCTATTTTAGCATTATTGTCTACTGTCGGATCAAAATGTATTAAAGATCTAAATATTTGATATGAGTTTTCACCAAGTTTGACTTTGTCAATTTTTGACAAGATATTTGCCCAATCATTGAAGTTTCATTTTTTGCTACATTTTGGAAACTACAAGACTTTTACCCAACTGTTGGAAGTACTCTAAGGGGCTCAATTAATAAATTTATAACATTTAGGCTCCATTGAGTGTAGAGGAAAACATTATGGACGCAGTGTAGTTTACAATTATTTTAATTGCTCGAGCAGTGTGAGGAGAACAATATCCACGCGCTCTAGATGGGCGCTACTCTGTAGTCAATTACTTACCCCTAAGTACTTTTAATATTTTGCTTGCATATTTAAGATTGTCCTATTCCACGTTAAAGGGTGTTTCTTGTCTTTTTATCTTATCGATTTAAAAAATAAAAAATAAAATCTGACCGGGTTATTTTTATTTTATTTTTTATTTACGATTTTGCTTTTTCACTAGGAGGGTGCTTTTTTTATTTTATCTATTTTTTAAAATAAAACATAAAAAATAAAAGACAAAAATACCCCTCCATCACTTAGGGGGAATGTAAACCTATTATTGATGAGGCAATTATTACATGTCAAGTAAATGCCATTCATGATATTTGAGGTATGTTTGGCTCACAATAATTGAAATAGGTCGCTAAAACATTAATTAATGGGACAAAACAAACAAAGGCTATTCTCTACATTATTGATACTTGGTCCTGGTGAGGTGGGTTTTAGTTATCATCACCTCATTAAATGCAAATGGACCTTCATTGTCTCTGAAGCAATGGACCATGGTGGGTACCCATGCAAAGCTACATTGGAAAGGCATTTTCCTATGCTACTGGTGGATTTTGTTTCCAAAATTTCTCATGTACACAATGAGAAATACTATTGTCTTAAACAATAATGATTGGTACACACCCAAAAGTGGGTGTGTACAAGACACATCCATTTTGCTCTCTCACAAATAAGTGGGACCCGCCTTAATTAGTATTTTTAGAAAAACGTGAAAACCCTAATTAGGGTGGGTCCCACTTGTTTTGTGAGAGGACAAAAATGGGTGTGTCTTGTACACACCCAAAAGTGAGTGTGTACCTATCACTACTCTTGTCTTAAAAATGGAATTAATAAAAGTTTATAGGAGTCAGAATAAATGATTCAGATTCATTTGAGTACGTGGATCTCACTCTCACGTAAATAAGTAAATTTAAAATATTTATTTTGAATTCTATTAATTTTGTAGGGTTTAAATTTTGAGATCCTAATAATATTTTGTAGATAATACAGCTTGAGTAATACATTTACTTTGGTATCAGTTTGGGCATTTATGATGAGATTCCCCATTGATTTTGATTTATTTAAAAAATAAAATTGGCCCCATTTCTACTAGTTTTGGCTCTTCTTTTTCGAATACACCTCGAATACAAAGTGATTAATTATGGATTTTCGGTAATTTGTATCGTAAATGATTATTCCCTCATTTTAATCACACGGCGTAATTTTTTCTTGGCGTGAGTGATAATCACTTGGCAATTAATTGACCTCACAAAATTTATTAATTGATCTAGACCGGATGGCAAGTTAAAAAAAATATTTATTTTGTCAGATCATGCAATTAAAAAAGGGGCTAGTACCAATTAATGGTTCCGAGAATAAGGAAACCTATTTAGAAATTCAACATTTATGTTCTGTTATATCCCCATTGATGTTAGTTTCGAGATGATTCAATTTCGAGATATGATTTGTATTCATCTAGTCACTAAAACTCAAGCTTAGTGAATAAATAATCACATAGAGCAAAACTAGATGACCATGTTTATTGGGTTTGACGATGTATAAATAGGAGGTTGAATTATGTCAATGGATCCTGAAGTATTTACTTTGTGTCACTTTGATCCCTCGTGTACTAAATTTTTTAATTTCGTTCCCTAATGTAACCAATTGAGTTTTAAGTGGTCTTCGCTAATTAAAGACATTTTCTTCTAAATTTTTTTTTATTACAAAAAGGGTTTTTAAGTTTTGTAGTTGATTGGACTTGATAAAGTTCTTCCATAGTTAGTACATTATGGAAGAATAACATTTGCTATTACTCCTACTCCCACTATTGATATCAAATACTAAAACAACTTCAAGACCATTTTTATAATAAAACAAATTAGAAGAAAATGTACCTAATTGGATACATTTGGGTTGAAATTAAAAAAAAAAGTAGTATATGAGATACCAAAGCGACACAATGTGAATAGTTTAAGGATCATTGACATAATTTACCCTAACTAGTAAAATTGGTATCATAGCAAGTAATCTGTCATACGTGCATTCAAATCTCATCGTCTACTTAGTAATTATGAGTAAAGTACTTGTATCAGTTTTATTTACTTACGAAGAAGAGTCTAACATTAAATAAGGAAGCATATTAAAAATAATAAAAATAATTATTTATCTAACAACGTAAACTTTTAGATCAACTATCTAAAACGTCAATTACTGTTTTTTTTTTGTGTGTGTACAAAATGCAAGTTGGTACCCGGAAACATTGTGGCCGCATGGGGTGGGACAAGGAGTATTCTACTTCTAATAAGTTTTCAAGGAGTCATACTCTTGTCATCTTATGAATCATGAAATTACATGAAAATTAAATCTTATTTAGCAAAGCCAATTATTATTTGAAGTTGTGGTATTAGAAGTACAATTTTATATTGAATTCGTGTTACCAAATCACAAGTTGGGAATAAATAGCACCAGGGCCGCCTCTGGGCAAAGGTCCACCAGGCGGCCATGGCCTAGGGCCCTCCAAAAATACTCAAATTTTAAGGCCCATTAGGTTTGGTCGGGTAGTATATGATATGACCAAAAAAAACTGAAAAAAAACTATACTTCTAGACAGATTTTATAATTGGGTTACAAATAATAGGAATGGATTCAGATTTTAAGTTGTTTTTTACATGTTTGAATTTTAGTTATTGAAATATAAAAGACCCTATTTTAAAAGTTGGCCTGGAACACCCGAAAACTCAAGGACGGCCCTAAATAGCATACAAAAACTCATTCAAACATTAATAAAATTTTTGTTTGTTTATATTATAAAGTCGTGATATGAAAACACGACTTCACGTAAACTCGTTAAATGAATACACAATTTCAATAATAAATCTACTATAAAATCGTGTTTTAAAAACACGACTTTTAAATTAAAGTCAGATAAAACTATTTGGTTTGGTAAAAACAAATATTAGTACTGGGTATCTCAGACTGTGTGTACAAGGTAAGGGTTGTTTTCATTGCACCCAAGCAAGACCCACAACACGTCCAATGCATGGTTTTCTCATCTCTAGCAGATCACATGATGACCCTTATGTCGTGGACCACTTCATCAGATCATTATCATCTTTCATGTCCGAAGTTCTATATCTATATCTATATCTATATCTATATCTATATCTATCACTTCACAAATACTTCTCTCAATAAAAAAGGGGGAAAATTAAAAAATCTCCTGACTTAGGGCATGGTTGGTGAACAAATATCTGGAATTGTGCCGATTTATACAATGCAAAGAGCAAATGGTACTCAAAAAGTATACTTCCCAAATAGTGGAATTAAGAGAGTGGGTACAAGTAATAGCCAAACATTTATTTCATTCATGGGTCTGGCCATGACAAGGTGCTGCATGTGAATGTTTGACCTTTTGGACTCTAATCGTGTGATTATTACCATTTATTATGTGAGGTTTGTTGAGTCAATCATTTATAATAAAAATCAAATTCATCTAACATTGATAATTGCGTGATTCTCCATATTCCTCTTCGAAACATGGACTGAAAATGTGATTTTTAGAATAAAACTGTAAGATAAATAAAACCCGACTATGCGAGTGTTGATGTTCGATTAACTTGTTTTTTTAATGAATAGTCAACTCGATGTGTTTTGTAAGATGAGCAGTTCTAATCATACTATCAACTAGGGGTGAACAAAATACCCGATGGACCCGCGATCTGACCCGACCTCATTGATTCGGGTTGGATCGGGTCTATCATGCCTTCGGTTCGGTTCTGAGTCTAAAAATTTTGAACCCGACAGTCTAGGATCGGTTCTCGGGTCTACCGTCTACACATTATTTTACTTAGAACCGACCCGAGCCGAGAACTGAACCGAGAGAACCGACTCGAGAACCGAACTAAAACAGATCCTATAAACATACAATACACTAACCACACTAGATTATTATCTATTTTACCGAGACCCAAGATCCGACCCGAATCAACACAAAAATGGAGAACTGAAGAACTGATCCGACCGGGTCAATTCCGGGTCTAAAAAACTAGAATCGTGGCTGGTCGGGTCGGGTCTAGGTCTGACGCAGACCTGACCCGATCCATGCCCACCCCTACTATCAACCACGAGCTGGGTTTCGCATAAACCATTGGGCTAGAAGATCAATCAGGGACTGTCCAGTTTATTTCTCATGCAGCTCACTTCAAATTCTGATTATGTGGCCCATTTACTTTTTTTGGGCCCATTTAGATAGTGACCCAACTATATAACCAATTTATTTTGGGCTCTTATTTGATTACATGTCGATGCTGAGAGTAGCTCAAGTGGTTGTAACATTCTACTCTCGCTCAAAACAAAATCGTTAGTGTTATTCATTTTGTACAAAAACTAGAAATTACCTGCGCCCACCATGGGCACTATGTAAAAAAAAAGTAATCACTTTTTAAGCGTACTTGTTAGAGTTTTACAATCTAAAAAATAGATAAAATATAAATATCAGATAAAAAATACATTGCATGCATATACGAAGAGATACATTACTACAAAATGGAGAATAATTTATAAAATAAAGTGGACATGAAAACTATTTCATTTTTCATTTTTTATTGTCCTTAGTGAATTTTTTCAGCGATTAATCAATATTTTATATTTTTATTTATTTTTTTGATAAAAAGTCTAAAAATATAAAAAAAATATAA
This sequence comes from Actinidia polygama, assembly GCA_030159135.1. NCBI lineage: Eukaryota > Viridiplantae > Streptophyta > Magnoliopsida > Ericales > Actinidiaceae > Actinidia > Actinidia polygama. The sequence goes on along the minus strand of BRYF01000023.1, from coordinate 7,435,375 downwards.
TTTAAGAGAATGTTCACTAAAAAAAATATTATCTCCAAATTATTTTTTTTTTATTTTTAGATTCTTATTGTCAAAAGTTTGATCAAAAAAAAATATTAAATACAAAAAAATTAAAATGAGAGGAAAATAAATGTGTGTTTTAGTTTTTTTTCGTGGGTCACACTAAAAAAATGATACAATGGATAAAACATATGTCTAACTTTAGAGGTTTTTGTCCATTGAGTCACGTCTTTTGAGAAGAAGGAAGTGATAGTTTTAGGCAGGAAAAAATAATCTCAGGTGAAATCTCAGCCGTTTGATTCATTCAAATAGATTTCAACCGTAGATAACAAGAGATAGATTTAGCAATCAAACTAAATTCTGATTTGTATTATAAATAAACACAAACGTTTTCATTTTCTAAGAATAAACTATTTTTTTTCGTGTGAGAAGAGAAGTTACATAGTCATACACAACTAATGCTTGAATGGCTGAACCGGGCTGGGTTGAGCTTAAGCACTCGTTGTAAGGCCGGCCCTACATCTTAACCCGGGTTAAACGTTGACCTTCAGTACAATATGGCCCAGAACTCATGGGCTTTGCAGACCATGACCCAGACTTCATGAGCCTCACAACAATGGGAGGGGGAGGGGGGAACCGATCCAATCCAGTCAAAACCGTCGGAGGTCTTATTCGTTTTCGTTTTGAAAATTCTTGAACCATTCAATTGTTAGCAATTTTAAGGTTTTATTTACGATTTTGAACTGATGTGTGACCGGACAAATAAAAGAATAGATGTGGCTTGGGAAACAAAACGTTGAGTCAAAATTACAAGCTTTAACCGATTTAGCAATCTTAACTTTAGATATTATGCATGCGAATATATATCTTATTTAAAAAAACTCACCCACCGTGAAACTAAACTCAATCAAAATTTTCTACTAATTTATTTTGACTAGATTTTACAAGTCTAATGGCTCGGTTACGGTTTTAATTTCTCTAAAACGTAGGAACAAATCCCTAATTTAACCCTAAACTAGACCAAACCAATTTGTGAACGCACCTACTTGTTTCCAAGTGATGTGGGCAAGTTTTGGATTTGTTTTAGCCCATAAGAGAAACAAATTGGACCATGATAGTTACTAAATGCAACTGTAGTTTAAGTTTGGTAAAAGATTTGAGAAGCAAACAAGGGGGAAGGTTAGGTAGGACGGTCGTTTTGGTGTCACTTCATATATTTACAATTTATCAATCGTTTTTTTTTTTTTTTTTTTTTTTTGTGTGTGTGTGTGTGTGTGTGTGGAGGGGTTGAAGTGGTTTTAATAAATGGTAAGTTTCTATACTTAATTTTTTACCTCACATCATTGACATTTGTTTAGAAAAAAATATATTTTGTTATCCACAATACTTTTTCAACGATATAACGGAGACATTTCTTTTTCACAATTGGTTGAGTTTTGGAATTGACATGGCATTAAGGCTTGTTTGGGATAAGTTTTTTTTATCTGCTTTAGTTTTCGATTTTTTAGCTTTTAGTGATTTTTTTTTTATTTTTTGATCAAAATTTGGTACTTTTTCTGTTTAGGGTAATTTTATTTGGGTGTTTTTGGCTAAAATTCAAATATATGAACTTCTAGACACATAAAAACATCATCTGAACTTGTATTCTAGAAAGTCATTTATTCATGAACTCTACCTAAAAATACTCTTTTAATAAACTTTGAGTTATCAATATCAATTCCGGCAACTAATAAAAAGTTATCATTAATTGAAAATCTATTTTTCTACATCAAAATAGTACACAATAAAACAATCATCAAGTTATCAATAATTTTTCTTACCGATTACGATTAAGTAATGTAAATTAACAGAAATCTAACTCTATAAGGGTACAAGAGTCAATTTGCATTTCTAAAATTTTGAAAAGTTTCTGGGCTTTAATCAGTTACTATAGAGTTGTTATAGTATAAGTATGCTTAAATGGACCTTAATGTAATTTAATCCTTTAAAAAAATAATTTTTTTGATAGTAAAAAGCTAGTAAGATTTTTTATAGTACAAGTTCCCAAATAGATCATAGTGTAATTATCTCATTTTATTTTTACGCGTTGTTTGTGTTTGGATCAGTGAAAGAAAAAGCTAATTAATTGTTTGTGTTTTTTTACACCCTCTTGATAAATGTTTTTTTTTTTTACAACACTTATTCACTGTAAAGAGTTGTGTTTTTTTTATTAGTATCTCTTCTTCCTCTATGTAAATACTCTTCTTGTTGCATTATTAGAGTTTGAATTCGTGTCAAAGTCTGTTAAGAGAGTTATTAAATTGTTATAGTTTACCGAGCACGTAATTATAGTGCTTTTATCTGCGCATGTAAATACTGTTGTATCATGAGAGACAAATGTCAAGTAATCGACAAGGGCGAAATATGTTTTGAGTAAACTGTGCTTAACACAGGCATCCATCTATTTCTTCTAAATTCTATAATTTGTTTGGTGCGTAATTTTTGTTAATGATTTATATTTTTGAGAATATGATTTTGATTCACATATTATAAGTTGGGCGCTTCTGTCATTCCTAATTTAGTTTTTTATTCAGCAACCATATTGGTAATCTTTATTATTACACAAACAACATTATAGAAAAAAAGTAATATTGATATTTGATAAAAAAAGAGAGGAGAATTACGTAAAACACACACACATATTTTAACTATGAGAACAAACGAAACCATACAGTTTCAATTATAATAAATCAAATCCTATAATTTTAATCCAGTAACAATTTAAATTATTCGTTAATCTCCGTTTATCTAGGACTAACAGAACGAATGGTTCCCACAAAAATGCATCAAAACGACTTCTTATGGTGTTACCCCTTTTAAAACCTTAATCGAATCAATTAAGAAGATAAATTAGAGAGTTTAAATTTTATATTTATTTAAAAAGACTAAAATTTATGCCATTCGGAATGAGAATGATTTGGGGTTTCTAAAAAGAAAAAACTACATACGATGTGATTTCAGTGTATTTTGAGCAAAAATAATTTGATTTTGTTAATCTTAAATAAATGAAGACTAACAAATAATTTAAATTATTAACAAATTAAAATTACATGTTTAATTTATTATAATTAAAATTATAAATTTAAATAATTAAAATTATTATCAAATTAAAATTATAAATTTAATTTATTATACTTAAAATTATAAAATTTAATTTATTCTTATAATCAAACCTCTGTATTTTTTTTAACGTAATTCTCGCCCCCAAAAAAACACAGTGCGCGAGACTTATTAATAGAACTTAGCAAGGAAAAAAAATAACAGTGTTTATGCGGTTTGCAATTCCCATTTTTCTCCTCGCAATAGAAAGAAAGAGAAAGCAGAGAGAGAGAGAGAGAGAGAGAGAGAAATCTCAATCCATGTTCAAGCCTCCATCTCTTCTCCCGACTTGGAACCGTTGAATCTGAAACCAACATTCTGCACGCATTCATCGCCGATTCCGAAGCTATGATCTTCTGACGAAAGCCTCGCGATCGCTTGATGCAGTGATTCGATTTGGAGGCGTTTTGATTTGACCGCAGAGGGATGAACGGTGGAGAGGTCGCGGCAGCTCCGGAGGACCCGCCGCCGCCGCTCGAGTGGAAATTCTCTCAGGTCTTCGGTGAACGGACGGCTGGTGAAGAACTTCAAGAAGGTATTATTATTACTAGTTTCTCTTTCCTTTCTATGGATCCACGAATTTTTTGGGGCGTGTGTAGTGATTAGGGCTAGTTCGTGTGTTTTTGATCTATTTCGGATCTTTGATTGGTAATTGATTAGTTGACAAATTGATTATTGGGGCGAAATGGTTAGATTTAGGTTTGGGAGTTGATAGTGTTGTGCATGTTATGGTGATGCTTCCAGTAGAGATTGTATCTAGTAATTTGACAAATCAATTGAGAGAAGAACAGTGTGGTACTAGACTTGATGGATGTTACTGTTGGTTTTCGTACTGTTGTTAATGTCTGTATTTGTTTTCCTATCATAATTAGTGCTATTAAGTATCAAAATTTTAACATGAAGCTCTATAACTATCTGTTCATCTATAGTAAATGCATTCTTTCAAGCTTACAGTATATTATGAAATGATTGGATAGCTGGTTCAATTGCGCTAGTGACTGGTTTACATTTGGAGGTATAAAAGTTGACACTGATGTTCAAATTCCTTCACCTATAGATAGGGGTTCATTACTTAGTGGTACATGCTACCTTCATTGACTCCTAAAGGGATTGATACTGGTTCTGTTGGATTCAGTACATTGTCATTTGG
>BRYF01000023.1:7396087-7408587 GCA_030159135.1 Actinidia polygama | reverse complement strand
CAAAAAAAAAAGGGAGAAAAAATTACGTAACAATGTTTTGTTTTTTGTTTTTTAAAAAAATAGAGGCTTGTTTAGATTTTTTCCTTGGGCCCCAAAACAGTTGAGCCGCCTCTGCACTTGAGCATCATCAAATTCAAATCTATTCTTTTGTGCTGATAATACTCTCATAACAGTGAACTTGGAATACAAATAGCATTACCAATTTGAAATATTCAGACGCTATAGTTCCCCTAAATCGGCTATTTGGAACAAATCATTCAATTTCAGCAAAACCCAATACCCACAGAATGAAATCGAAATTCTCCACCGACCCATCACACAAAATCCCAGATAATCGGAACACATCTCTTGAAGGGCTCGTAATAGTAACCACATAAACATCAAAAAAGTTAAATAATCGTAATCTGAAACGTAATTGAAAGGATGATCGAAACAATAAGCATATTTTTGCTTCGATTTGAATCAGAAAAGCGAGCGAAATGAGAGTGAGGTCTCTGACCTGTCGGCATGGTTCGGTGTTGGCAGGATCGGGAAGAGGCGTCGCGAGCTTTGCTATATAATACTTGCAGAGGGAGGCCAATGCGTATATCGATATGTATGTATACACGCACCTTCGTGTTTTTGTTTTTGTTTTTTGCCAGGGTGGGGGGGAGTATCACTATATTTCCACTTTGGGCCTCAAATAATAATAATAATTTTTTTACATTAGGGTTTGAATTGGTTGCAATCATATCCAATCGCTAATATATTGGATTGCCTAATGGGATATGACAGGTGGAGTCTATGTGGTGCCATGTATTCCAAGTGGCAATTCAAAATGACAAAAACACTTTTCTCAAACCTTAACCCTCCTGCCCTAAACCCTAACCTTACCCTTTTAAGCGTTATGCATCCAATATTACATTTCACCGTCGACGCTGTCACTACTATCCCCCATTGCCGCCACACAACCATAACCACCATCACTACCACTATTATCAATGTTGTCGCCATACCACCATCATTAACACTGCTAACACACGACCATCGACACAAGGAGAGAGACTTCATGAGTTTTTAAATACTATATAGAGTTCTATTTTCTCTTTCCAATAAAGTTTGTTCAAGGTGGTGGTTTTGTGAGAGTGGTTTAGCAAGGGGGGCGTAGATTGTTGATGACGGTTGTAAAGTTGCTTTATGTGGTAGATTTTGATGATAGGGCAGTGCAGTAGAGGTCAGAGAAAGGCACTAATAGTGGGATTTCAGCAGGGGTGGTGGGTGGAGGGAGGAATACGTGACAACAAGGGAGGTTGGGGGCTCTTTTTATGTGTGAGTATTGGACATGAGTACGATGAAGTTGTTTGTGTCAGCATTTTAGTTGCATAAAATAATGTTGCGTGGACCCATCTGTCTCCATGTGGTGCTTAGGTGTCAATTTTCGTCACATACTATGAACGTCTATTGCCAATGTTGATTGAAATAAACTTTATAGCTTATGTTTCAGTACGTGAAAAGTATTAGTTTGAGGAATGAATGGAAAAGTCGGTAATACTTTAAGGATAAAAAGTAGAATTAACTTTTTATTTTTATGAGCTAAAAAAAATGTGGGAAATGTTTAGGGGATTAACATTTTTTGACTGAAAATAGTGAGTTGCCATCACATGCTAAAGTGGCATATGGTTTTCTTCGAAGTCATTTTTTGCATGATTATTGTGAGAAAAACATATTCAATTAATACCGACAAGAATAATATGAATCGCTAAATAACACAAAAAAGATAAACATTCGAGGACATTCGTACAATCCTTTTTAACAAGATGTTAAGCCAATACATACATTTTTTGCAATTGTTCACTGGGTTTAATTTGTAAAACTTATATATAAAATTCAACAAATATATATAGGTTAATGTGAGATGATAAAATATCTTATTTTACTTCCGGGCGAGCTTGGACAAGTGCTGTCGTCGGACTGTCACTTCATAATAAATTCAATCGGCATCTTAATATGATAGCTCGGTCGATGAGTTTAATCTTGGCGGAGTTTTCCAAATCGAACTTTAGGGTCATAAAGTAAACTACACGATAAGTTTTCTCCCACCCGTATGCTTGGGCTCAAACATTGATGATGCGATGAGCTAGCTACCAATCACGTCCTAAGGGCATAATTGGATCAATTGCTTACTCGTTGATATGACAGTCAACGCGTCATCACACGCAAAGCTGCGCTATAAAATGAAACATACCCTATTCACAAGTAAGCAATAATGATTCTCTTTTTGGACTATCTCTCTCTAAGACAATAATCAAAAAATATTATCTCTCTTTTTCTTTTCTTTTGAATATATTAACTATCGGAGAGTCGTTTCCATAACAACTCCGGTCCTTCTCACAATTGCTATTTTACAGACTCAACCAAAATCATCAGGAAATCACTTGTCAGTCATCGTATTTGTCTATGATCAATTTTCTTTCATCTCCATAACCCACAATTAATATTTTCCTTTTTAAATTTCAAAAGTATACATAGCTCTGCCCTTTCATTACTAAAAAGAAATATATTATTGGTAGCTCTATGCAAAACCTTTCCACAGACTAACAAGCCAATTTACATTTGCCAATTTATAATAGAAAAATCTTCATTATGCCCTGTAATTGCAAAAATTACCTCTACCTCACCATTCTGTATGTTTTTATTTATTTATATTTATATATATGTATGTATGTATGAATATCAATTTCCTACCAAACAATTAGCCAATTAACTCACAATATCTGCCATAAAAAAATATTAACAACACGTTCAGTTCTCAACAATGTGTATGATCAAATTATGAAACAAACTATAGAATTTTTATTTTCTATTAATATTTATTGTGACGTTATTTTTAAGGAATGAAACTATGTTCACACATGAAATCAGCCAAGTTGCGTGAACATTTCTCAACTACTTGATTAGTTAAAATATCTTAGATTCCATTGCTTAAGTGGAATTCATATATTATTTTATGGGGATGAGCCCCCCTCTGTACCTTTACGGGGTCTCACTCTTAAGCCAAAACCGATGATTTAAAATATTCAACTAATAAGTCTTGCAATATACGTCATCTATGCAAAAAATCATTTTCATCGAATATATATAAACACATCAATAGATCGTATTTTATTTTATAAAATAAACGGTTTAAGTTTATATTTGTTTTTGTTCATTTTATGAAATAAAATACGTATTGTTATTGCGTCTATAGATGTTTAATGAAATTAATTTTTTTATGTATATTACTTTCATTTCGATATTTATAAAATTAACAATTCAAATTATCATAGTGAGTTTGGGAATGAAGCTCACGAGAGGAGTGTGAAAACCAAGCATTTTTTAAATGAGCGCAATGTATTCTCATTGTTTTTTAAGTAATAAGTGGACCCAAACTCTTATTTTATGTGGACCCAAGTAATATTAACCATGTGAGGGTGGGTTAACATAATTCCACTAATTGTTTAAGCGTTTCTACTCACACGGAAACTAAGGTGTGAGCTTGATGTGATTCCGACCAGGAAAATCTTAGCCGTCAACTACAATAGCAAAAACGACATCTCTCTTTCGTGACCGTCGAATACAATATTCATCACATAATACGTGGGTCCATATACACGAAAAGTGGGACAGGTGTATAAACGCTAATGTAGTACCTGTCGTCCCTAATCGGTCCCCACTTTTTTCCTTTTATTTTCTTCCAATTCAAAAATAAAAATTCATTCACAAAATGAAAAAATCTCTCTCTCTCTCTCTGAAAGGATCTTGTCTGGGCAAAAAGATACCAAAAGGTTCGTCCGATCCATTTCTGTACATAAGCAACACACATCTTTCATCATCAAAACAGCCCGATATGGTTCAGTGATAAAATCCCAAGAAATCAAATAAATGATCAGTAGAGGAACAACACATATTTCCTGGAAAAAAAAAGCAGAGATATGCAAAATATTAGAAGAACAAGGGTTTTTTGTATCTCTGCGACAAAATCCTTTTCTCTACCCAGATCTCTGTTTGCTCCATAAACCCTCAAATCTGGGTTTTCCTCTGACCTCTCTGTGTTTCCTTATCAGATATGTATGCTTAGGTATGTTTGATGAGTTTTTGCAATCCATATGTATATCTGCTGACTGATTTTTTTTTTTTTTTTTTGCATGCTGGTTTGGAATGTAGTCTGAATTTTGTGGGGTTTTATCAGATATGTATATTTACGTGTGTTTGTTGAGTTTAATAATCTATATACCTATCTGCACACTGATTTTTCTTGTTCTTTTTTTTTTGTTGCTTGCTAGATTGGAATTTAGTCTGATTTTGTGGGCTTTCCTTACTGTTTTAGGGTTAAAGGGTATGTGCATTTGTTCTTGTTAATGATGTTTCTAGAAGGTAGGCTTCAATGATGTCAGATATGTATTTTTTTGCATGTTTGTTGATTTTTGCAATTCATATACAAATGTGACTGATTTTTGTTATACATATCTGCTGACTGATTTTTTTTTTGTTACATGCGTAGTTAGGATGATTTTTGTGGGTTTTCCCTACTGTTTTAGGGTTAAATGATATGCGCATTTGTTCATGCAAAGGATTTTGATGGTAGTTAGGCTTGAATGTTATCACACACACACACACATATATATATATGTGTGTGTGTGTGTGTATTTGTGCTTAGTTTTTCAATCCATACGCACATCTGTACACTGATGTTTGTGTTTTTTATTTTTTATTTGTTTTTGCAAGCTAGATTGGAATTTGTCTGATTTTTGTGGGTTTTCCCTATTGTTTTAGGGCTAAAGGGTACGTGCATCTGTTTATGCAAAGGATTCTTATGGTAGTTGGGACTTGAATGTGTTCTGTAATGGAGGGTTGAGATTGGTTTTTGAGATCAGTGCCGATGTTATAAAAAGAGATTGGTCCTTGGTTTCGTGTTTGGCGGTGAGTGAGTGGGAGGGTGGGTGAGTGAGAGAGAGAGAGAGAGAGAGAGAGAGATGGGGAGTACAAGTGAGTTGAATACGAAGGGCATCGATCCAGCAGTTGGTGGGTTGGTTTGGGTTCGGCGTCGTAATGGATCGTGGTGGCCTGGCCGGATAATGGGTGTGGACGAAATATCCGAAAGTTGTGTGATGTCACCGAAAATGGGTACTCCTGTGAAACTTCTGGGACGAGAAGATGCAAGCGTGTGAGTGCCTCCTCTTGTGCATTTATATGATTATTCTCGGCTTATCGTAATTTGTGTTTGATTTGTTTGGCGAATCATGATTGTGATTATAATTGGAGACTCCATTTTTCATATATTTTTGTGTTCTAGCTGTGCAGTTTAATGTTCAAACTCATGCTAATGCCGTATTCTGAAAAGCTTTACACAGTCTCTTTGATTCTTCAAATGCTACTAAACTTTGGTCTTCATTATATTGTCAAAACAGAAAAATAAAGTCCTAGTGAGTACTGAGGTACCTCTATTAAAATCTGCCTGGATTTGGGAAAATGGAACAGCTGCCAATGGGAAAAAATTGAAAATTTCCAAATTCTCAAATTTTCCTCATTTGTTGCAAGCTAGCAATGCCTTTGGAGACTATTGGTTGCAGTGAGATTGCTTATCAGGCAGTCGAAGACTAAATGGCCGTCTTTTTCCTTTCTCCTTCTCTGTCGTAATTAGAATCCAGAACTTCTCTCTTTCAATAGGAGCTAAATTTCGTAATATTTGTATTTCCTGAGTTACTCATGCAGTTCATGTAGCTATTGTTTTTGTACGTGAATTTGGTAGTTTTCTCTTATTGTTAAGTTGCCTTTGAGTGTATTGAAATAGTTTACTACAATGCTGTCTAGGGATTGGTATAATCTTGAAAAATCTAAACGAGTGAAGGCATTTCGTTGTGGAGAGTACGATGATTGCATTGAAAAAGCCAAGGCTTCAGCAGCTAATTCTCCCAAGAAAGCAGTGAAGTATGCTCGGCGTGATGATGCCATTCTTGAGGCGCTTGAGCTTGAAAGTGCTCGGCAGTCGAAAGATCATACAGATTTCTGCTCAAAAATTGATAAATCTGATGTTTCATTGCTTGTCAAGGAATCACCAACACTGTCTCATTCTGGCAAAGAGACTGAAAAAATGGATGAAGAATTGAATAGTTTTGGTGACGATTCAAATTCAGCTAATGAATTGTCGCAGTCTGGTGTGTCATTTGAAGAGCCAAATCAGGTCAGTGCTTCTAGAGAGCAAATTGTGCAGAGGAGGAGACGACGAACCCCAAATGATTCAGAGGACGATGGAACAGAGGGAGTTAAGCGTATGAAAGGACTTGAGGACCTGGGGATGGGTGTAGTGTCATCGTTAAAAAGGAAGAGATCTCAAGTAGCCCGTGTACATGAGTTCTTAAAACGTAAAAACCGTCGCCGTCCCCTGACAAAGGTTTTGGAAAGTACAGTTATGGTGTCTGTTCCAGTAACGTGTGAACAACTTCCCGGTCCATCTGGATCACCACTCCTAGGAATATCCAACGGCATGGTTTCTGAACTAGAGTCCAATGAATCAAAGAGAAGTTTCACACCGGTGCTTAATAACTTGGACAGTATGGGAGTTTCATGTGAAAATGGAATATCATCGAATGCAGATGGACATGCTTCTGATGTTTCTCTTATTAACCACAAACAGAAGGAGAATGAAATTGTCAGCATGTCGGAGTTACCTGAGAAGGATTCTTCTGACAAATTATTTGATGTGCCACTTGCCAGGGAGGAAAAGCGCCCTGCAGGTATGATGGATTATATATGCGAACAATTCCAAAGTTTTATGTATTTTCTATTTTGTGCCTTTCTTCTTCAGTATCTGTTTTCTATTCTCATTTCAAGAAGGTGTACCTTAGTTTTTAATGAATGATGAATAAGCTCACCTTGTACTCTGATTTCATCCCGATCAGGAAGATGACTGAAATTTTTAGAGTCCTACAATTCAAGATACAGTTAAATTTCTATGTCTGTGGAGGATTGATTTACAAACGATGGATCATATATATAATATTACCCGTTAATCATTATGGGAGTTGGAGTTTCTTGAATAAAATGATTTGTTCCTTCTTGCAACTAACATATCTTTTCTATGCCAAAGAAATAATTTTTTTTATAAAATTGGACTGATTGTAGAGCATGTGACATTTCTGGATGTAAACTTATCCTTAAGAAAGGGTCTCTACGATGCTCTTGACACAAACTGTTTTTTTTAGATGCATAGACAGTTCTTTAGGCAATAATGGAAACATTTAGGCTGTATTTGGATTGAGGATTTAGGGATAGATTTTCGGAGGGAAAAGAAACATAAAGCAGAAGGATTTCCAAACTGTTGGATCTATCTTTTCCTTTTCCTCCGCTAAATCCTTAATCCAAACACATCATTAAGGTAAAAGGGAAAAAAGGAATGAGTTAAGAAATTGGTAAACAGAGAACCTTCAAAACTCCGAGGAGTTGGCGTGAGTAGTAGTCACTTGGCCACCAGGGGTCTCATGAAGCCTTTGGTTTAGGGTTTGACTTCCACCTACGTGCTATTAATTTCTGTATGGGGCTTTGCCCTGTCTTTAAATGGGCTCTCCGCCCTACAAGTTGGATACCGAGTGATTAAAAAAAAATAGAGAACCTTCCAATGAAGATGGGAGAGAATTCTAGTTAGTCAAGCACAAACAACAAAAGCATAGCAAAAATGGACCCCCACACATTGAAGAATTTTGAGTGACACAATATGCATGGCCAACCGCTAATATCAGAGGGTTACCATTTTGGTGAGTAATGCTTTACTTAATAGACCAGTAGAGCCATGCAAGAGGGGAAAACTAGGATAATGTAGATAAATCAGTTGCCTCCATTAGATCACCCCTCGTATTCGAAATGAGCTAGAATGGAATGCCCATTTCAGCTTTCCATTTCGTTTTTAGTATTTAGTACAAAAGAGCTATGTGGGAATGGCAATTCCATTGGAATGCTTATCCCCACAATTTGCTGGGATTCCACTCCGCTTCGTAAGGAATTACCGTTTCCTTACAGAGTTAAAAAAATGAAATTTTTAGATCTAGCACCCCCCCACCCTTCTCTCTCTCTCTCTCACACACACACAATACACACAACACACACACACACACACATCACACCACCTATCATTGTTCCAGCAACTAATCTTGTCATCCGTTGTCACTCTGACAACTTATTGACTACCAAGGTTGGCAACCATTGCTTACACGCATATTTTGTCCGTGTTCTCTACCCTAGATAAAGACCTTCTCACCATTGCCACAATGAACATGCTGATTGTCACCTCCTTCTCCTCTATGCTGCCGATTATGATCAAACTCACCATCAACCACTGGTCGCATGCTGAAAATTATTTTCCTCTTCTTGTAAATGCACCATATTGGCCATCTTTCATTCATTGTTACTAATTTACGAGTTCGGATTTGCTCAATCCTCAAAAATCAGCAGTGAAGTTTAACTTACGAGAGCCATTGGATCTTAAAAGGAAGGCTGGGATCATGCTAGCTCGGGAAAATAATCCAAACGGTGCCGTTCCATTTAATGTCTACGCCTCCACTAACGGAAGAAGTTGCTTGCCGACGTTGCCGTTAATGCTTGGTTGACGCAAAGGAATCACATGCTCTGTATCATCCGGAAATCATGTCCATTTTATCAAATCTGGAAACACATTGAAACCACAATCTCATCCAAATCTCCCCTAGCAATATAGTCCTGCAATTTCCATATAGAAATACATTGAAACCGCAATCTCATCCAAATCTCCCCAAGCAATGTGTACAACAATTTCCATTGGGAAAAATATAAACTCTCGCCATAAACAAATTTACCAAATTAATTACTCAATTCACATTTTTTTTGTCTTTTGACTTAATTCACATTCCGTTGACAGCCATGCCTATGGCAAATTTTTGAGTAAAGATGCCTAAGCATATTTTGGCATAAAGAGGCATTAGAAATTGGGAATATCATTTGCTAATTTATTTTTCTAGCAAATAGAAGAAGTTTAAGATCGAATTTTTGAGTTATCAATTTTATGCATGCTATTGATATAAAAAAGAGAAACAAAACTTACACATTGCTATTATGTCTCGAGACTTTAAGTTTTATAGTTCATTACTCCCAAAAGGATGTACTACCAAACGGAGTTTTTAACTTTTGAATGAAATAAAAAATTGGTTTTAATGCGTGGTTTTAAACTTGGTACCAAGCACGGGATTTTCAGTGATATGGCAAGGTTGGCTTCTCCTATTAGTGGAGGCTTGGGCATTAAATGAAATGACACTGTTTGGATTATTTTCCCAGGGTGGCATCATCCCAGCCTTCTTTTTAAGATCAAGTGGCTCTCGTAAATTCAACGTTACCGCTGCATTTGAAGAGCCAAATTCAGTAAATTCGATCTCCTAATTTCCTATCCCAAGCTCAGCGCTTGGGCATTTGGCTTGTTTCAGTTTGGAGTCTGGCCAAATATCCTGAAGCTTGATTGATTGGGGCTCATGGGAAAAGGCCATAATGACATTTATAGAATGTTTTTTTATTTTCATGTATAGTTTTTTTTCTTTTCTCTTCTTACATGAAAACGGTTTCTAAAGCTACTAACTGTGAAACTACTAGTGAAATGCTTACAGCTGTGTGATTATTGCCTTTGTTTACTGTTTACCTTTGTGGAAGTTCTAAACTAGATTGTTCAATAGCCAAGGTTCACGAGCATGAGAAATTTAAAGCTAGATTGCTTGATGAGCCAAGGCTTGAATATATAGATCAGTGTTGCATGAAATTTTCGATACCCAAGGGTATGGGATATATGTCCAACAGGTACGGGATATATGTCCAACACCCGTATCTAAGGTGGACACTTGGAACCTTCAATTTTTTAATGATTTTTGAAGAAGAATAAGCTCGCATTTGACATAAAAGAAAATTTTCTAGCTTCTCATATGAATGGAAGATCGAAATTCCTTTTTCCCCCCCTACATCCAAAGTAACTTCGAGTTCATACCGAAATAGAAACATCCTATTCAAAGTATCATATGATACGTACCATATTTGAAGACCTAGACTTATCCACGTACACGTATCTACTTTTGAATACATATCCTCGTGCCTACGATTAAGGGGATTAGGGGGGTCCAATGGTTGGACACATCAACACCCCGATATTTGTACCCTAGTTCATGTACCATAGACAACGATTGCCTCTTTCTTTTTTAACTTATAAGAAAAAGTGAAGATAGCCCCTTTTCAGCTTTTTGAAACCGTGCTACACATTCTGCAGCTATGTTTATCTCAATGCTGGATTGTTTTATTTTTTCTATATGGATGCTAAATGAGTTGTGCATCTGGACGGGTTGGTAGTAAATGTTTCGTTTAACCGTAAGTTGTAGACATCTAAGCTGCTTGTACACGTCTATGTAGATACGACATGATGCATGTACTGGAAGTTATTTTTTCAATCTCGTCAAATTTGGTTATACCTATTTGGGTAAAGCTTATTTGTGAATTGTAATATTTCTTTTGATAAACTGACGTTGAGATGTCGACTTTGAACTGTATTGGTGGTTATTGATAGAAATATTCCCCTCTTCTAGTTGTCCATGTGCCTGCACTCATACTTTTTATTGTAGGATTTGTGTTGCACTTTTACTTGCCTTCTCTTTATTTCTCCTTATATCTCGTATAGTATCTTGCACGGAATCTAGACGATATTTTTTTATCATATGCTGACATGTTAACCTTTTTTTGGCTAAAGCTGATGTCTTAATTACATTCAATCAGGTTCTACTCCGATTCTTGTATCATGTTTGTCTCAAAAGTCTCAGGTTGGTGCTGGAGGGCAATCTAGTCCAACCAATCAAGTTGAAACTGTACCTTTGGGAAATGAAGAACGTAACGAGTCTAGTTCACCCAGTTCAGGAGCTGCTGATATTGACAGTATCAGCCGGCGGATGGAGAAAGGATCTTCAGAGTGGCAGTCAAAAGGAAAGAGGAACACAAGACATACGGGTAAAACTAGAAGACAAAACTCTGGAAAGTCTCGGGATGTGGATGATGAGCCCAATGCTTATTTGCCTGAGTTCTCTCCGACTGTACAAAGGTCACTTCCATACCGTCAGTCCCGTTTTACATTGAACCCTAAATATCAGGCAGCAGGTTTTCCTTTCAGAAATTATGACACTGACCCTACCTTGTATGATGTCAAACTGGAGGTGAAATCCAGCTATCGTCCTCAACATGTTCCATATATCTCTCTCATGAGCAAATTGAATGGTCGACCCATCACAGGTCACCCTCTTACCATTGAGGTTTTAGATGACGGGTTCTGTGATCTTCTGGTCAGTGGTCCTGAATGCTATCTTTCTAGTAGGGGCCGTGAGTTTGACGATGATCTAGAAGAGAACATATCTGCCCCTAAAAGGGCTGCTATGGATTATCAAGTAAAGCCAAATCCGGTTGGTGGAAGAGTTCCAAAAAAGCATTTGACATTGAAGAAGCGCTGTTCTCTGAGTAAATCCTCCAAGAATCGGAAAAATGGACTCTCATCTAGAAAGACCCGGAAACTCTCTTCACTAACTGGTTCTCGCAAGCAAAGCGAAGATGAGAAGAAACCGTTGGTAGATAAACTCAAGGGCCCAGCCTTAGCTTGTGTCCCCTTGAAAGTCGTGTTCAGTAGGATAAATGCGTCACTCAACAGTTCAATGCGACCGGTTCACCATGCTATGACTCCAGAAATTCCATGAGACTTTGTTTATCGAGAAAGTTGCAGTGACTGGAAAGAGTGTCTCTCCGGGAATTTGATTCAAAGTGTGCTCGGTTTTCAGCTCTGTGCATTCTGCTTCGAAGGTAGAATCATCCCCTCTTTGTAAATTAGTTTTATACAGTTTATTATAGGAACTTTTGGTGTACAATTGCAGTATAGCCTGCTGTGGTTGTGTATAGGTTGTAACATTAGTTGAGCTGTAGAAGTTGTGATCTGGTGTTAGGTTTTGGTAATCTGATAGCAGGATAAATTATTATGTTTCGGTTGATTCGAAGAAGTTAGTAACTCAAATGCCCTGAGTACCGGCATTTTTCCGGAATTAACTGAAGGTTTTGAAGTTAAAATTTCTGCCCTTTTTTAGAGCTTGGAGATCAATTTCTTGATGTTTTGCAGGTTTTTGAATCTTACAGAAGATTCTGAGGCAGGTTTTTTGGAAGTTGTACTGATTGCAACCAATTTCTTGGGTTTTTTTTGGCAGATTACTATGGTTCACCAGGGTATATACAGTTTAAGTGCAATGGAGGGCATACTCAAAAAGTATTTATGTTTCTCTAAACAAAGGCGGTATGTGCAAATTTGTACTGAAAGTACGAAACTGCCCTCAAAACCAGTCAGAACTTTCAAACCCCCCCCCCCCCCCCCCCCGTCTGTCTCTCTCAGAAATCATGTCTCCAGTCGTGTGATCTATAACTGAATTGCACATATCCCCGTCACTCGACTGATGTCAGCG
>BRYF01000023.1:7388587-7391087 GCA_030159135.1 Actinidia polygama | reverse complement strand
GAGAAACAATGCTATTCACATTTTGCTGGTCTGTGTGGTGAATTAAATAGTTGTAAAACTCGATAATATATAGCAATCCTTTAAATTATTTTTTGCAAGAAATTTATGAAATCCAATGTCACTGTGCTTTTGATTTTTGAGGTGTTACTATTGAAATAACAGCAAATCTTCCCAAAAAGGTTGGTATAGCAAATTTTCCCAGTAATTTTATCGATTCTATCAAGGTTAAGGGCAAATGTGTAATCATTTGAAATTTGTGGATTTAGTGTATTTAACGCAAACTTCAAGAGAGGCTGGTGATATTTTGCTTAATTTCAACCTTTTCTTTTTTCGTTAATTCCACGCTTTCCAGCACTTTTACCAAATTTTTACTTTATACTCTTTATTTTTATTTGTATCAGTCAACTTTATACACTTTTTATTGGTAAATTTTACTTTGACCCCCTGTGGTTCGGCTCATGTGCAGATACATTCCCTCGTGTTTGTTTTATCAGCATATAATCTCCCGTAATTTGTGGATTGATCAGCACCACTTATTCCGTTAACGGAGAAATAAAAAATAGTCCACTTCATCCTCATATAGATAAGTCAATATTTCATCTAAAGGGGTTGTATCTGCACATGATTCAAACTATAAGGTTTTAAAATGAAATTTGCCTTTTTTTAAAAAAAAAAAAATAACTTTATACACTTTAGCGTCAAGTACTCATGTTCCATTCTGTCCTCATTCTATTCAGTTAAGGGTGGTCATGTTGACTCTTTTTATGAGACCACATAGCTTCTTTTAGTCAATTAAATAGCTGAGGGACGGAACGTCTACTTGGACAATTACTTGGTAATGGTTTGACTGAGACAATTTAAAGTAAAAGGTGCAAGGAGAGACTTTGATGAAAGTAAAAGGGTAAAGAGTATTATTTATCCATCGTTTTTTAGCCGTTACCGTTTGTGTTTTCAAAAATTGCACAAAAGTGTCATATGCAATCAAGATCTGGTCCGTCGACTGAGGTCCCACTTAAAGTCCGCTGTCACAGATCGACCTCAAAACGTTTATTGTACCGTACTCGCGTCGCACGTGATCCAAAATCCTCAAAAATGCATAAATCACAAAGAAATATGTTCAAAATCGTGTCAACGAACCATAACTTCGAACGACGATCGATTCGATCCCCAACAGCAAAATCGAAATCAGTCTCTCCTCTTCATCGATCGGAACCTTCTCTCTCTAAAAACCCTAGATTCAGCCATGGGAAACGCGGAGAAGCTGATGAACCAGATCATGGAGCTGAAATTCACATCCAAGAGCCTCCAACGGCAGGCGAAGAAGTGCGAGAAGGACGAGAAGTCCGAGAAGCTGAAGGTGAAGAAGGCGATCGAGAAGGGCAACATGGACGGCGCTCGGATCTACGCCGAGAACGCAATCCGCAAGCGCAGCGAGCAGATGAACTACCTCCGTCTAGCGTCGCGGCTCGACGCTGTCGTCGCGCGGCTCGACACGCAGGCCAAGATGAGCGCCATCGGAAAGTCCATGGGCTCGATCGTCAAGTCGCTGGAATCCTCGCTCACCACAGGGAATTTGCAGAAGATGTCGGAAACGATGGACCAGTTCGAGAAGCAGTTCGTGAACATGGAGGTGCAGGCCGAGTTCATGGAGAGCTCGATGGCCGGAAGCACCTCCCTGTCGACGCCGGAGGGAGAGGTCAACAGCTTGATGCAGCAGGTGGCGGATGATTATGGCTTGGAGGTGTCGGTGGGGCTTCCACAGCCGGCGGCTCACGCGGTGGCCGTGAATGCGACCGAGAAGGTGGATGAGGATGACTTGTCCAGGCGCCTTGCCGAGCTCAAAGCTCGAGGGTAATATAAGTCTTACTTTCCTATATGGAATATAGTATGTGGGTTTTCTATTTTGTGTGTTTGAAGGACTTGTTTGTAAATTTGAATGAATTGGGATCTCCATTTTTATGTAGAACTTGGATTGTGTCTGGATATTATGTATCGGTGCAATGTTACTCAATCCAATTATATAATATGCTACTTTTAGTATTTGTGATGCCATTAGTTGAGAAGTGTTGGATTAGTGAATTGCAAGACTGCATGTTTGTATGCCGTCACTCATCATAGGATTGGGTTTTTTTCTCTACACTTTGCGATAGACCAATTTGTTGAGTTTAATTGAGACTTGATTTTCATGTAAATTTGAGGTGATTTTTTTTGCAGGTACTCTATTTGAAACTATCCTTCTCTTTTTAAATGTTAGCATCACAAATATGGCTTTCTGAAGGGCTGTTTTTCAGGTTTACTTAAACCTCTGTGAAGGTCCTAAAGTCATTTTTGATTGTGTATTGTCTTGTTTTTGTGGAGCAATATTTCCTTTGGCACGGCATCAGCAGTGCCTAATTTGAAGGTCTTGTCACTTTATTCTTTTGTCTGTTTGTATGTGAATTTGTTCATGGTTGTCTATGAAAAACAGTGGAGAAGGTTGTCTAGGATGACTTATCCATGC
>BRYF01000023.1:7378587-7381087 GCA_030159135.1 Actinidia polygama | reverse complement strand
CGAGGATGGTGATGTAATTGACTGTGTTGATATTTACAAACAACCTGCATTTGATGATCCACTTATCAAGGACCTACAGGTTTTGAATAAACAAACTAATGAATTTGAACAATTACAAAATTTAAACTAATTAGTGGAAAATTTTAACTTTCCATTTTAGAAAGAGAATGACTTCCTAATTTTATTTTTCCTTCAGATGGAGCCTAGCTCATACCCGACTGGAACGAAAATCGATGCTTTTCAACCCGAACTTATTCAAGATTGGCATAAAAATGGGGATGCCCAGAAGAACCAATCCCTATCGGAAGAACTCGAACCAACGATCTTCATCGTCAATCTTTGCCATTTCATCAAAAACAACTTAATCAAAGAAATGTTGTACAAAATGGTGCGATTTTTATTTGGACAAGAAACCATTAATTTAAATTCCTAGTCAATTTTAGTATGATGCACTTTTTAATTTAATTTGTTATTTCATTTTAGTATGCCGTAGTTAATGAACGCGGCGGTGCGTTTAAAGTTGTCTGTAAATTGATTTTTTTTACGCTTAATTTCATAAATACCTCCTAAATTATTATATTTTTTTATCACTTTTATCTATTCATCTAAAAAATAAATTATATTGACCCCCTTAACTATTTAATTGTATCACTTACACCCCTTCCATTACTAATATGTTTAATATAGTGATGAAAATCGATTGCGTATTGTTCATGTGCTTAAATTAAATGCATAAAAATAGAGAGTGCTCGGAAGGAACAAAATCCCTATTCGAAGACGATCACTTGCATCAAAGACAAACTTAAATCAAAGCCTTGCAATACAACAAGAGGGTCATGAGGTACAATAATTTCTATTTGAACAATTCCCCATTGATTGAAGAATAACTTACACCGTACCCACTATACTTTTATCTAAATTTTACTTTTAAATTGTGTTTGTCAAGTATTGTCGTATTATACATTATTTGTTCAATTAAGGGTTACACGATCTAAACACATTTATTTCAGAATAATTGAATGTCAAATATGAGTTTTTGAACAGACTATAAGACAAATAACAATCATTTGGCTAATGATGTCCGATCGACTTGATTTTTTGAATAAATCATATGCTCAGAGAACTCTATAAATTGAACGGTTTGGATTATAAAAATGAGTGAATGATAACCCCATAAAAAGGGTCCTAAACCCTATTTTCTGTGTATCTTGACTGAATCTTCGCGATTGAGGATTTGATTCAATTCAAAGATTTCAATTTGAATTAGGCAAGTCCATTATGATGTAACTTAATTTATACCAGTCAAATAAGGAAACTTTTATTCTTAATTATTATCAAGATTTTTGTACTTGTAATTAACTTCTTTTTCCTTCATTGGCCTTCTTAAAATCTACCTAGATTTGGGATATCTTCAGTAATTACTCTCATGAATCGTTTGTGTGTGTATGTAAGCTCAAATTTGTCTAAGAAACATAATTGGCAAAGAAAAGAAAAGAAAAGCAAAACAATAGTGTGATGGCTCATAATAAGCATAATAAAGTTTTGGTTTTATTCTGCAAATTAGCCTTTGTAGCTATTATGCACATCATAAGCTATGGATTTATCTAAATTTTACTTTGCACTGTGTTCGTCCAATTAAGGGTCGCGTGGCCTCTTTTTGACAACCATACATAGAGTAAACTAAGAACGGCCAAAACTATTCGTCAATAAATAAAACGAATTACTCACCACAAAGGAAGATAAAATGGTTTGAATGTTTTATTCAAAATACACTCATTTGCGATTTTGGTAGTACCGAAAATATTACGAAACAATTAATTCCTTAAAAATAACAATATAAAACAAAGATTTTTTTTTTAAATGAACATTTTAATGGTAATTACATAAAAATAAAACTCAACAAGGAATAGTTAGTTAGTTATAAAAAAAAATGTTCTTACAAGCTATAAGTTAGTTATTAATATAGTAATATGATCAACAAATTCTCACTTAAAAGAATTAGTTATTAATGAAAAGTAAACATAATTTACACGCAAGAGAAAAAAAAAATCTAGTTCACAACAATTAAGAACCAAAATTAAAAGAATGATGATCTAAAAATAGGAATAGATAACCACACAGAAAGATTCAAATGCAAAGCATTTACCCTCCACCATCTCACAGACAAAATCACACACCAAACAATTATACTAACGATTGTATCAATGAAACAATGCCATAATAATTGTGAAAAAATCCAGCCAATAAATGTTGGAAAAACGTCCTACTCGAGTAAAACTCTATATGAGCAACCAGATAGAATTCAAGTTCCTACTTTGGGATGTGGCATCAAAATTGACATCACATCGCATGAACAACCTATGCGCAAAGATACCTGGTGCACGTCCAAGTTATAAGGAAACCTGTAAGGTCTCTTCAATTACCTCAATAGACTAACTTTCACAAAGCTATTCCTTTGTTTTCCACAAAGCAATATATTGTTGATGCAACTCCACCTATG
>BRYF01000023.1:7371087-7373587 GCA_030159135.1 Actinidia polygama | reverse complement strand
ATTGGAGATTACTGGAGCTCATGTAGGAGTAGGACCCACTACACCCATGGTTATGGTTGTGGTTGTGTCACATCGGATGATCATCAAAATGTGATAAAAAAAGGTGGTGAAAACAGAATTATTGCTTTATAATTACCTTTCTCTCTCCGTGTCTCTATACAATGCATTCAAATGCCAAAGCTTTAGATGACATAACATCATTTACATCAAATATGTCGATAATGTTGGATACAAATGCCACAATTGTCATGTTTGGCCTCCCAATGATGAATGTAACTATGGGAATATCTTTTATTCTGCAAAACAAGCAATGACGACTTCCAGTAGTATCAAGTTTAAATCACCATTTAGAATGTTTACGAACAATCCATAACCTTTCTCTATTCACTTTGACACTTTCATGTTCTCTCTTGTATTCTCCAAGTAGCCTTAAAATTTAATGACAAAAATTAGTCAACTCACAAATACTCGAAAAAAGATGCTGATATAAACATCGAAGCCAAATATCTTAACATAAAATAGCAATTCTTTTTTACTTTGTTTTAAGTAATTAGTGCATTGAAGTCGGATAAGTAATTTGAGTAAATTTTGTCACCTAGAAAACCTATCATTGCTTCCCAAGCCCCAACAATCGAAACCCTTAGTCTGTTTCCAGCGATGGTTGGAAACACATAAAGCCCACCAGACCACTCAGAAATTGCAGTAGCATAAGAAGAAAGATTCAAGATACATGCTCGATTACATAGGTGGAATGGAACAGGGAGCGGGAATATGGGTGCTATCATGTTCAAGTAGTTGAAATATGTTGGTGCCACAAACAACAATTATTCATGCATAAGCAAAAATTTAATCCAAAGCAATGAGTGGAATGAATCTCTCAAGCCATACCAAGAACGTAAAACGTACATAACTGTCCAAAGTTTGGCTAGACTATCACATATATATGTGTGTGTGTGTGGTGTTACGAAAATTGTACCTCGTAAGATTCTTATTTCTCATGGTCACCCTCTCCACCAAGGCTCGAGAAAGTGTCTTTGGGACATGCTACGAGATCATCATGTATGTTGTGCTTTGCCTTTAAATCATCTTGAAATGCATGCAAAATGATGAATCAGGACAACAATACAGGAAAAGGGATCACAAGCTCAAGCTTTTCCAGTTGTTATCTATTCTATTCAAGTACGAGGACCATATGACCCTTCCAATCCCAACTGCTCAGACACATGGGAATGCACTCTTGATGAAATAGAAACCATTCCATGAATCAATGACAGTCAAAACGGAGAGTTTAGAACAAAATATAATTAAAATTATAGTATCTTCTCCTCATTTTATAGTTTGTCATATATCCTTCTACATTGTAACTAAAGCAAGTGTTCGGCAATTCAAAGTAACATCCTTTTACATACTGGAATTGGGTGTACACGTTACTCATGAAATAGTACATACGGTGCATACCAGACTTTTAACTTTTAGGAGACTGACTTTCAATTGTTGGGACAATTGAACTCCAAAACAATTTGCTTGTCTTTCCACATCTTTTTAATTCTCATTAAAACTATTCAAGTTTCATGTAACACAAAATGAATTGGTTTCTCCCATTTCCAACATATAAACTGATTGGGCATCTCTTTGGGAATAGATAAGGATTGCTGACAGAATCAATTTAAGAAGGGCTAACAATAGTGATTAAAGTTTTAAAACATACATAATATTCCGATGTGTGTCTAGTTTATCATATATGTGTGTGTGTGTGTTAGAAAATTCCACCTCTTAAGATTCTTATTTCTCATGGCTACTCTCTCCCAAGGCTTGAGAAAGTGCTTCTTTGGGGCTTGCTACCAAATCATCGTCTATGTGGAGCTTTGTCTTTACATCATCTAGAAGCGCCTGCAGAATTATTCCAGTTTATTTACAAAATTAATTAGGACAAGAATACGGAAAAGTCATCACAAGCTCCAGAAGTAACCTTACCATAACCTCATTTACAAGCTTTGATAGCTGAATCTGTTCTACGTAAGTACAAGGAACGTATTACCTTGCCAATCCTGACCGCCCAACCACATACGTTAGAACTAGATGATCTTTCCCTTGCACCCATGATGAAATAAATACCATTCCATGAAACAATGACAGTCAAAACAGAGAATTTGGAACCAAAAATATTTAAAATCGTCATATCATATCATCACTTTATGGACTAACTTAAAGCCTCCCATAAGTGTCCAGTAATTTGGAGGAGTGTTCTTTTACACAAAGGCATTGGGTGTACACAAGACCTCGAGAAGCATCGACAGGAAATCACAATTTTTGTTTGAAACAGCAATTTTCAGACAAACACAATTATCAAGTTTACTGCAAATCATATCATAATCTGAAAATACATAAGGAATTTTCACAAAACATCTTGCCAAATGATACAGAATTATATGGCTGAACCAGAAATGAGTTTTATGAGGTCTTATAACTCCCACCTGAACTACTTGATGCTAAGTAACTG
>BRYF01000023.1:7356087-7361087 GCA_030159135.1 Actinidia polygama | reverse complement strand
TTAGCAAAGATAAATCAGATTTAGCTAATTCTATGAGGCACAAAGATCAAGATCTCCTTACAAACATGATGAGTTTACATGGCATGCAAGATTTAAGTACAAATCTCCTTCACATACCATGCAAGATTGCATCATTTCTATATAGTTAAGCTTTAGCAAATGTAGATGATGGTAATGATAAGTCCAAGATACTTACTGGACAATAGCTGTTCTTGCTTTCCAAAATTGTTTTTGACCTATGACTCCTACAACGTCATCCGGGGATATTTCCATATCTGATGCTGATTCCCCGCTGGGTTTTTCCGAGACACAAACATTTCTACCTACCTCTCCCACTTGTAAAGGCACACAGTGGTCTTCGTGGCACTCATCGACACTTTCTAGTCTAGTAGGACTGCCATAATTTACTCCCGTTGGTGTTCTCAAACAGGATACACCTTCCAACATGGAAGCATCTCTCTTTCCTACAGCCTTTTTGGCTGATGAAACACCATCTCTCAGGGCCTTTTTTTCTTGTGAAGCTCTACGCTCGTCATGTAACTGTGCATCGGTTTCATGTAATTTGCTTGAGCAATCCACCAAATGTCTTCTCTTTTCTTCACCGAAAACCTTATCTCCGTTTGTCAAAATAGAAGCAGGCCTTTTGGCAAGGTCCCGACAACTTGGAGAACTTGTCGAATTCTCTTCACTTTGAATTTGCCTTATTGGGCTCGAGTCAGTGAGTTTTTCTTTATCCTTGTTTTGGTGTTCAGTACCAAAATTAGGGATTTTTCCGGATTGGAGGAAGGTCGGAACTTCAAAATCAACCTCATTCGCAAGCTTCTTCGCAGAAGGGTTTTTAGAGATGATGTGTGATTGAAAACAACTAAAATTGGTTGTCATTGAAATATGCCACGCGGCATTTGAAGTGGGATACTTTGTGGGTTTCGCTGATTTCCATTCAAGATTAATCGATGTCGTGTTCAAATTTATCCCTTCGGAAGAATAAGAATGAAGTCTCTTGGTTAGATGAGAAGCAGCAGGTGAATACGGGTTCCTTTTCTGGCCACCACCCTACAACCATGAACCATTTTGCGTAAGCAAAACTAGAAAAGCACAAGAACGTGTGAATCTGCAAAACCATATTTGTCCTTTTTTGTCAAAAACAACAGAATCACAAGACATTTAAACCTTGGCATCAATTAAAAAGTTTAAGAATGAACATAACAAGTTTAAGGATGTGTATGGATTTGAAATGAATGAACTAGGCATCAATTATTCAAGAAGCGTAACCTTCAATTCAAATTTGTAGCTAAGTCTAAATTACAGTAACGAATTTGGGAGCTTTAGATTGGTGGATCCAAAATGACTTTGTGAATATAGTTACTTGAAAGCCTTCCATAAATGATCCTACTTTTACTATCTCTATAATTAATCAATCTACCACCAATATCTAGCAATCCTACAATTTCAAGAACTCCAACCTCAAATCCTTTCCAAAACCCACCCACCCAATTGGAGCTTGGTTTGAAATTTTTTATCAGAAAACAATTAATCCTAGCACAGGACTGAAACTGCACAATCATCACGGCCACTATATATTGCCTTAAAAGACAGTTTTTTTTCATCTTCTTTTCGGCAAGGAAACAAACAATTTGGTATGTGAATTCACACACGAGCAAAAGCCCACAGCAGATTCTTGAACTTACATGACTAGAGGGCGTTGGAGCGACGGAAGAGCCATTGTTGCTGGAAGGAAGGGGCAAGATTGATGGTGATCCAGAGGCAAATCTCTGAGAAGGAACACTGAATTGTTCATAGAGAGCCATCTTGTTCCTTGGAGGTGCCTTAGGCCCTCCTTTCGCTGCATCCTTTATGTGAAGCCTAGGGAACAAAGGCCCCGTCAGCTTCTCTTCCTCTTTGCCTCCCTTCATCATCCTCTTTCTCACTCTTCAAGAATTTTCCACCCAATTCCCAGTTCCCAAACAGACCTTTTTTGTCGAATTCACAGCATAATTCCATCCACCAAAATCACAAGTATCCAAATTCAACACAACTATTCCAAAATCACAATTACACAAATTCAACCCACCTCGAAATTACAAATGTTTTGGCTGGGGAATAAAACAAACAACAAGAGTGCATCAAAATTGTTGTGAAAATAACCAAGACAAACCCAACGGAAAAAATTAGAGATTAGAACAGAAACTCAAATCCAAACAATGAACTCACATAGCACTGTTAACAAAACACAATTCTTCCAAATGCCCACTTCACCAAATCACATTTCTTTGAGCCAGAAACCAAAGAAAAGCAAATAGAAATAGACCCTCCTCAGAAAATCAATTCTATCAAATGAAAATTAATAGAACAAATAACTCAGTCACACAATATGAATAGGTAAAGTTGTAGAGTGAGAAAGCGATGAAGATATATACATAGAGAGAGAGGATTGATTACTTTGGAATTTTTAAAGCGGATCTCATCAACAAGAAAAGGGGGAATAAAAATAGTGAAAGGTGTGGACACGGTGGGACCCAAGTAGATAGAACTATAAATTCTCTTTATAGAGTTATTTAGGCCAACAAGAACAAAACATAGCAATTGGCACTGATATCTCTCTAAATTTCACAAGTTTTCACTATAGTTTAACTAAATTTTCACTTTGATCTCTGTAGTCTCATTTTGAACAATTAAATTCCTATAGTTCCAATTTGGTTCTGACCTAGTAACTCATGGCAATACCCATTAATAATGTAAATGGAAAGCAAGAAGTAAAATTTACATGACCATTTTTATAAACTAAAGTGTATCTTCGATCAAACTATAGGGATCAATATTATTAAATTTATCTTCTAAAAATGGTTACATGAACTGCATGTGCTTGCTTTCTGTCCAAAGTTTTAATTAACATTGGAATCAAATTGAAGCTTTAGGGTCCTAATTATTTATTCGATTTTGCTAACGAGTGCCCTTGTGGTATTGAATAAGGCTGCATAAAATGCATGTAGGTCTATTCATTTTCCTGGATGAATATAAAAATATTTTAAATCTAATCAATCCTTCAAATATACTCGTTAGCATTTGTTTTATTTAAATTGAAATTATAAAACTAACTATAGGGACCATTAGTGAAATTTACTCAAAAAATAAAATAGAGCAATTGGCACTGCTCTCTCTCTCTCTCTCTCTCTCTCTCACATGCAATATTTTTGCAAAGCATGTGTGATGCTTGCAACCACATGAATAAATTTGTGCATCCCAAAAGCATAATCTGGCCAATCTTTAACTGAAATCCGTTAAAAAGATCGCGTTTAAAAAGGCGGGTGTTTCTTGCAACTACGGGGGGGGGGGGGGGGGGGTACGATCTTCGTACAATCCTTGTGAGCGAGATTGCTGCGCGTGCTGCACGCGCCCCTAATTATCTAGCGCCTTTGTGGCTCTGTGATACGCGCGGGTTTGGATACGCGCTTATAGGCGCGTACGGAGATTGTGGGTCAAACCTTTTTGGAAAAGGAAAAGATTGGGTTTGATTTGTGGGTTGGTAATGTAATTTTGTATGCTTTAATCACACGTGATTAGCATTGCATAAATATATAATAATCCCACGAGATTAATTTTGTGAATTAAGGAACCAATTGGGATTGGATGGTCATAACGGAATTTTGTCTTACGAAATGAATTTTCCATTGGAGTATAGTTGATGAGACGTGGCCTACGATGAACTTATCTTAATAATTTTGATCATTTATTATTTATATAGAAATTTATGTTGATTAAAGATCAATAGTCACAAAATGAATAATTTTATTATGAAAACTATAATTGTTATCCTGACAATAATGACTCGATCATGTGGCTACCCACAATGAACAACTTGATTTTTTCGTGAATAATAATTGTAGTGATTGTAGATAAACCGTTGGAATCACCAATACATAAAAAGGGTATTAGTTACGTTTCAAAACCCATTGTGATTATTATGGTCCATAAAATTAAGGGTTAATTAAATAGAGGTATCAAGTTTAAAAATCTATGTGATACATCCAAAACCTAGTATAAGTTTTGGCACATGTTACGTTTATCGGTGTATTATTAGTATTATATATATAGAATATATAAAATAATTTATTCGTATAAAAAATATTTATAAAAATCTATTTATACATATATACTAGATAATTATGTAATTTTCTAAAATCTTTTAAAGTTTAACATATCAAAATCAAATCATCACAAAAAGAATTTTCTAATTCTATCTATATCTCCCTCTCTCCACACCACCACCACCACCACCACCACCATCCTCTACAACCCTGCTACACCTTACTCCTTCCCTTTCAATGCCACCATACTCTCTCTCATTGAGACCTCTCGTATAACCTCATCATCTTCTCTTGTTCTCGAATCTTATAATTGATGAATTTTGAATTTCCAAAAAATTGGCATGCAAGATAGGAGAAAACGACAATGTTGAAGGGCACGATAACAAAAAAAGAGAAGTTATTTTATGAATTTTGTTTTGTTTTTCTTCTTATGAGTTGCTCACATGATAATTTAATATTTTATGTTTAAATGATGGCTAACAGAAGTACTAAAGTGACAACTTTCAACAGTTTAAGATGGCAAGTTGACTGGATTTTTAGTTTAGGGTATTAAATGACACTGAACAATAGTTTAGGGGGACAAAATGCAATTGACCAAAAAACTCCTTCCTAGGCGCGTGGAGAGAATGGATAAGAGATCAACATTCACATGCAGTGCTTTGTTGAACCTCATGCAAAAATAGTGGTACTTCACGCAGTTTCTTGCATTTAACCCACGCCTGGTGCACGGGGTTTCATGCAACTGACATTTTGTGCAATTCTACATGTGAATTGCGATATTTGATTTCCCAAAAAAATAGCTCCATCTATGCATTTATATTAAATATAATATTTCTAAAATCCCTGATTTTTCTAAAAATAAAACATTTATGAGAGTTATAAGAAATTTATTTTTCATAATAAAATTTGTTAGGA
>BRYF01000023.1:7338587-7343587 GCA_030159135.1 Actinidia polygama | reverse complement strand
CACAGTTTGTTTGTTTTTTATACGCCTCCCTCGCTTGAACATTCGGAGGCTTGAAATTTTTGGCAGAATCAAATGGTTCGTAGATTAGATTTTGAGACTCATTACAATTGGGCATTGCCTCTGAAAGTTGGTAGGCTGTCAATGTGTGGTAGAGTATCTTTGATTTTCTGTCGTTTTTTTCCGTTAGTTCTCAAAAAAATTTATTGGACCTGTCCTTAATTTTTCAAGTTAAAATCAAATTGCTAGACTTACTTGCCAGCTTCGTTGACTTTGTCTCTACTTAAGTGCACGCTTAATTATCTTAATCTCCATGCAATAATAAATTAATCAAGTCTCCTTGATATGTAAGTAAAGTTGCACAAAATAAATATATGTGCAAACGGTAGCATATTACGTAAGAATATAATATAATATGGCAGTTGGAAGGAAAGTTCAGCACCATAGAAGATTATGAAGTGTTTTCAACCACCCTTGAGAGTGGATTATCCTCGTTAAAAAGAAAGGTACTTCAGTAAAAATGATAAATTTCTTCTCTCACATTTTGGTGATGGAGATGTTTACTGGTCAACATATCATAAATTATTAGCATTTGTTCATATATATTACATATAGAGTTCCCTCTTCTTCCTGCAAGGAAGGCAATGAGAATAGCAATGAAGATATTATACCTGTTTCTTAGTTCTTCAGCTCTTATACTGCTGGTTCATGGACAGCCAGGTCTGCATCTCTCTCTCTCTTTCTTCAGTAAAAATTTGCCTTGCCTCCAAAAACATGGGATGATTTTTGAAACTGTAGTTGATTTAGACAATAAAAATAAAAAACAAACAAGAAAATCTTAAAAGAAAAATTGAAGCTGGATAACAAGTACTTGGATTTCCTTTGAATCCAGAACAACTTTTATTTGGGTCTTTAACCCAAAAGGTCCTCCACACCTTCCCCTTGTCTTTTAATTTGTGTTTTCTTTCTCTCTTGTAAAGGATGATTTTTGCACCTTTCCAATCTAATTATAAGCTAATAAATGGAGGTTGTCTATTGTATCCCGCTATGTTTGCGTAATAAAGAACTTCGTCTACATTTCTTGATTGGCCAAAAATAAATTCTCTCTCCAAACCTTTTACACTACATAATCTACTGTCAATCCGTAAGAGTTGATAAAGTATTTACTTTGAGCTAACTTATCGAACCAGTGATTATTTTTCTTTATTTTGGACTTGTTTTATGCATCAAACTTGTTGAGCATGTGATTCTTTTCTTGATATGTAGGCTTCATAAGCATTGATTGTGGGATACCTGAGGGTTCCAAATACAATGATGAGAAAACTCTCATACAGTACAGTTCTGATAAAAAATTTGTGGACACGGGGGAAAATATGGATATTGCTTCCGAGTTCATGTCACAATCTCGTCCAAAGCAACTCTGGAATGTCAGAAGCTTCCCTGAAGGAAACAAGAGTTGTTACAACCTTGTCCCCGAAGAGGGCAAAGATAATAAATATTTGATCAGGGCTTCCTTTTTCTATGGGAATTATGATTCCAAAGATGAAGCCCCAGAATTTAAACTATATCTGGGTGTTGAAGAATGGGACTTGGTGAAATTCAACAACATATCCGAGTTTGTCTTCAGGGAGATCATACATGTTTCATCGACAGATTACATTGATGTTTGTCTCGTGAATATTGGATCTGGAACACCTTTCATATCAGCATTAGAGCTAAGGAAGTTGAATAATACCATTTATGTGACAAAGCCCTCTGAATCGTTCTTGCTTTATAACCGCCTTGATTTTGGTTCAGAAACAAATGAGATAGTCAGGTGAAGCACATTCTGATGTAGTTATTTCCTCAACCTATTATTTAAATTCTTGTGTTGCTAAATGAATAACTTTCACTTGTTTTCTTTCCCACCTTAATTTTGTTTATCAACAGAATTCCTTATTTCCTTATACTTGATAAATCGTGTCATTCCTCCCAGATACCAAAATGATGAATATGATCGCATCTGGAAGCCATTTAATTTTCATGCGTGGGAACCAATCCGTGCAGCATACATAAGTGATAGCTTAAGCGACAATATATACAGACCTCCAAAGGCCGCCATGAGAACTGCAGTAAACCCTATAAATAGTAGTGAAATAAATTTCTATTGGACACCAGATAATGCCGATCAAAAGTTTTATGTGTACCTGCACTTTGCTGAGGTTGAGAATCTTGCAGCTGGGGAGTCGAGAACATTCAGTATCTCAATAAATGATAACTTCTTTGATGGGCCTTACACTCCTGTTTACCTAGTACCATTGACTGTGTGGAATTTGGATTCCTTAGGCAACACAGGTGCCATGTATTTTAAAATTTATAAGGTCGAGGGATCCACACAGCCTCCCATTCTTAATGCTGCCGAAATTTACATGGTGAAAGAATTCAAACAATCACCAACTGACCAAGATGATGGTATGCTTATTTCTGTATTGAAGTTCTTTACTTTAATGCTAGGATCAATTTTATTAATTGTAGTTTGGTTTCTTGAGAGTTTATGCCCGACATCTAGAACTTGATTCAAAGCATAACCAAGTGGGTCTCGGTGCTAATCAAATGCATTTTTTGGTTTGTATGGGTATTGCTAAGGTTCAATAACCCTTGTCTTTTTGGGGATTTGTGTCTGATCAGATGGTTGTGCATGAGTTTGCAAATCTAGACATTTTAATGCACATGAAGCTTGTTTCCAGTATAATGCTACTGCTATTCATTTAGATTCAAAAACTCTAATTCCAAATTGTGTATCTTGCAACTGTCTAAAGTTCTGTTTTGTTGTTCTTATTTTGGTTAAAGGAAGAAAAGATTTCAGCGTTTTTTTCCTTTTATCTGAAAATGCTAGTTAATGCTATCAAGAACATAAAGTTGGCGTATAAGTTGAAGAGAAACTGGCAAGGAGATCCATGTGTTCCAACACAGTTCCTGTGGGTTGGGCTGAACTGCAGCGACAATGTTTATAATCCCTCTAATATCACATCATTGTGAGTTTGCATGAACTTAATACAAGTTTATACTTTTTTTAATTCATACGTGACAACTTAAAAAGAAAAAAAAAACTTGATGAGTTACCTGACTGGCATGCAGGGATCTCTCATCAAGCCAATTGACTGGGAAGATAGATCCTTCATTCGCTTATCTCAAATCGTTGCAATACTTGTAAGTCATTAAGAAGCCACTAAGCAAAATTGGTTTCTCGAAAACTAATCAGGACTCTATTGTATGCAGAACATACTTTGTTTTTCCTCTGCCTGCAATTATATGTCATTTTGCAAGGAATCAAAACGTGAACATTTCTGTAATACCTAATAATTTTTTTTCAATTAGTATTATTTGTATCAATGAAGTGACTGTTTTCTTGCAGAGACTTGTCTAACAATAGCTTAACTGGACCGGTGCCCGATTTTCTAACTGAATTGCATTCCTTGAAGACCCTGTAAGCTGTTAGATTTAATCCATAGCACATGGGTTTCTTTGTTTAACCAAAAATGATGGTGACTGAAATCTAGGTGTCGTTGCAGGAACTTATCAGGGAATCAGCTCACAGGTTCAGTTCCACCAGTCCTCATTGAAAGATATGGTAAAGGAGACCTGTCTTTGGGGTCAGTTACCAAATTCATGACTTCAATTTTTCTCTTTCTTCTATCTGTGAACTCTATGCGAAGAGTTTTGTTGAGACTGAAGATATTATTCGTTAAATAGGTGTTTGCTGCTTCATCAATGGGGCATTTAGGCATAGCAACTCTGTTTTGATTTCCTGTGTTTGACTAGACATACTGGCCTTAGTGGCCTGCCATGTAAAATGGATACTCCTTATATTAACATGATGTTATCAGGAAAAATGAAGGGTAACAAAAGAAATTGAAAGAAGATAGAAAAAGTGAACTGGGGGAAAATGTACATTTACCGGTAATCTAAAATGAGTTTTTGTTGTAAGTATTAAACAAACTAACATACAGATAAAATGGTTTCAAATGACATAAAAAGTTCGATTCATTTAGTCTCGCAGACACCCCAACTGTCATCAAAAGTTTCAATTGCTACACATAAAAATTCAAGTCATGGGAGTCTTGAACCATCTGTGTTATATTAAATTTCACATTTTCATTTAAGATTCCAATGTTTCTTTCATACCAAGCACATCAAGTTTAACATTTACCATTTGTTCTAATGCTAGGTTGGACAAGAATCCTGGTCTTTGCTGGCCAAATTCATGCAAAAAAAAGAATGTCGTCGTTCCCGTAGTTGCCTCCATTCTTTCTTTTCTAATCCTCTTATTAGGAGTAGGGATGCTATGGATCTTAAGGAGAAGAAGACATGGTAAAGCTATTTTTGTGCTTTTGCTGTAATTTAAAAAATGGTACTATTTATGGTTTATTTGGACGTTACATGAATTCGTTGAAAAAAACAGAAAAAGAAAATGGACAACATGACCTATTATAGAAGACTAAATAAGAAAACGTTTTCTAATCTAATTAGGAAAATAAATCTTCCTATAATAGACTACTAAATAAGAGAAGGTTTCCTAATCTAATTAGGAAAACAAATCTTCTAATTCCAACAAATTTAAATGGCGTTACTAACTGGTTAAGTGTGATTTTTAGTATGGCAAATTGGCAAGTCTATCATCTTGAATGGAAACATTTCAAGAAAAGGCCTCCCTATAAAAGATCATGTCATGAATTCCAATCTGACTGTGCCAATGAAATCTAGAAACCACTATAGATCAAGAAATATTGTAAAGGCACTCATTTTCGTTGATGAACCCACTTGAGCTTACAAACTTATAATTTAGCTACCGCATAACGGCATTTTCCTTTTAAGTTTGTCACATAGAAGATGCTGATTACGCTTCTGGCAATGTTATTAGCTGGGTTTATTTCCAAAGGAAATGGAGATGGGCCACTGGAGCCGAAGAACAGACATTTTTCATACTCAGAGCTTGTAAGCATTACCAATGACTTCCATAAGGT
>BRYF01000023.1:7331087-7333587 GCA_030159135.1 Actinidia polygama | reverse complement strand
TTTTTTTTTTAAATAAATCAACAAATAACCAGTCCAGCGTTAGCTGGATGCGACGTCAGTGGACCCCACACCCAGATTTCCCTGAACGGTCCGTGACTCTGGGAGTGTGTGATAGCCACGAGACAACCCGTTGCTGAGTCATTTGTGATGAGGCTGTGGACCCCACAACCCTTAAATATCTGGTGAATTACACTCTGCACCCTTATGATTTATATATAATTTTATTTTGTCCTCTTCAATTTAAAATGGTACAGACAAACCCTTCGTAGGATATGTTTGGCCTAACTCTTTTTTTGAGATTTTTTATCTGTCTTAGTTTTCGAATTTTTTCGTTGTCACATATTTTACCAGCAATGGGCAGCCATAACATGACGATGGCGATGACACACATTTGCCAAGCCATGGGAAAGCATTAACATGTCCATGGCACACATTATTTCAACCAATGGACAGTCATCGCACTGCCAATGCTGTCCCATGGCTGAAAAAATGTGTGTCATGGCTGCCCATAGCTTGGAAAATGTGTGCCAACGATATGCCAATGTTGCACCATTGTTGGGTAAATGTGCAACCAAGCATCGTCAGGTAATAGTAGCATACAAACACAACCAAACAGCATCAAGGCATGTCGCACAAGTCCTGGGCAAATGTATGTCATCGACATGTCAAATTTTTAGTACATTTTTTTAACCATTTCATCATAATTTTATACTTTTTTTCAATTTATTTTGACAAAAAAAATTTAAATGCAAATATTTTGTTCAAACTTGAAGGGAAAAAAATCTAGTTTGTTGAGTATTTTTTTTGTTTTCAATAACTTTTTAAATTATTTTCAAAAACAATAAAAATAAATAAAATTTTGATCAGAATTTACTAAAAAAGAAAAAGCTTGAAACCAAGACATCTAAAATATCTTTAAAAAAACATAATAAATTTAGGTAAGATTGGACCTTACTTGCCTATTTGCCACTATTCCCATGGCTTCCCCCAACCACCACCGCAACCTTTTCCACTCCGATTGTACTGCACTACCACCTCTGTCCGCCATCGCCCACTACCCCACTGCCCTTTCCCCACCCAAACCATTGAAAACTCATTAGCTCTCCTTTTTTTTGGCTTCCTTGCAACCCTTCATGTAAAATCTTAACTACCACGGGCATTCAATTCTTTCTTCATAACCTGAATAATTTTTTTTTATAGAGTTTACTAGATATATAATCTATGCAAAAAAATTATATTGATTGAGTATCGATAGTGATATAATCAGATCACATTGATCTTATAGTTTATCTCAAAACAATACTCTACTTACTATTCATTTTTTAAAAACTAAATATACAAGATGTTAAAAACTCAAGATAATAATTGCAGGAATTAAAGTTTTTTATTCATTGCTTTCAAGTACTTAAATAGAGGAGTACATGAACTAATCGTGGAGAAAAATAAGGAGCTAACTGATAGACTCCTAAAGACTTGCTAAACAAACTCCTAAATAGTAGGATAAAACAAAGACACAAAGACTTATTCAAATAACAAAATACAATTAAACTTAAATAAATAAATAATAAATCTTAACACCTTCCCTTAAACTGATATCTGCAGAAATCAGTTTAAGAAAAAACTTCACACAAATTTAAAAAATAAACTAAATTAAATTTAAAATTGGAGCACATCTCTCCAGACTTCTCAATTTCTTGGAGCACTTCTCTCCTTAAATTTTCTCACGGAGCACTTCTCTCCGGACACGGACACTGATGCACTTCTCACCATTTAATCTCAAAGCAAAAATTCTTCTTGTACCATGTTTGTTGTCTCCTCTATGAATCGGCAATATTTTGCCTTATGCCCAAATTCCTTCAATTTTTTTTTTGATCTGAGCTAGCGTAGGATTCTGCACAAGAGGTGTAGGATCAGCTTCACTTTCTACGACTTTCCATAGACTCAAAACTTTAAAATGAGCCTTCATCTTAATAGCCCACATTTGATAGTTTTCCCCATTAAAAATAGAGAGCATTTGAGAAAAGGGATTTGATGCCATAGATAATTTTATGTGATTAAACTCTCATCCCTCTAGATCATATGGCTCTGATACCACTGTAAAAAAACTCAAGATAATAATTGCAGGAATTGAAGTTTTTTTATTCATTGCTTTCAAGTACTTATCTCTCCAGACTTCTCAATTTCTTGGAGCACTTCTCTCCTTAAATTTTCTCACGGAGCACTTCTCTCCGGACACGGACACTGATGCACTTCTCACCATTTAATCTCAAAGCAAAAATTCTTCTTGTACCATGTTTGTTGTCTCCTCTATGAATCGGCAATATTTTG
This sequence comes from Actinidia polygama, assembly GCA_030159135.1. Taxonomy (NCBI): domain Eukaryota; kingdom Viridiplantae; phylum Streptophyta; class Magnoliopsida; order Ericales; family Actinidiaceae; genus Actinidia; species Actinidia polygama. The sequence goes on along the minus strand of BRYF01000023.1, from coordinate 7,331,259 downwards.
CCTTATGCCCAAATTCCTTCAATTTTTTTTTTTGATCTGAGCTAGCGTAGGATTCTGCACAAGAGGTGTAGGATCAGCTTCACTTTTTACGACTTTCCATAGACTCAAAACTTTAAAATGAGCCTTCATCTTAATAGCCCACATTTGATAGTTTTCCCCATTAAAAATAGAG
>BRYF01000023.1:7311087-7316087 GCA_030159135.1 Actinidia polygama | reverse complement strand
CTAATTCAATCCTATGGGACTATTAATCTAAGGGAATTAGGAATAAATTGTTAATCCCATTAAATTAAAATCTATTATCAAACATGGCTCAAAGAGAGATCTAGGGTTGATATTTGTCACATATTGAAGCTCTGTGTCATGTTTTTATTTACCAAAGGTTTTCCTAATTATTTTTCTTTACAGTTCAAATGTTTTAGTCTTGATTAACAATTAGGGGGCAAAAAGGTAAAAAAAAGAAAGAAAGTGAAAACTATCTCCATCAACCGCCACGCATTGTGCGTGCCCAACTTCTAGTATATATAAATGGAGAGCGCCAATTTGATGTAAGCTCCTTTTTGAATAGTGAAGCAATGTAACATTTTTTTTCTCCATACCCAAGTAAAGTTATCACCATTATAGCTATCTCAATTGTTGAATTCCGTTTTTTATAATATAAAGGGAGAACACCAGTTTGGTATCTTATCGCTTGTGAAGAGTAATATTTTCTTCCATGCCCAAATTACCCCCATACAACTGCCACAACTTGAGAATTGGTATGTAGTTAAACTATTAATTATCAATCAAATTTGTGACTGCAGCTGAAACACTGGGGTTTACCACATACCCACCAGCATATCTGAGCCCACAGGCCTCAGGGAAAAACCTTCTTATTGGAGCCAACTTTGCTTCTGCTGCTTCTGGCTTTGATGACAAAGCAGCCATCTTGAATGTAAGTATTTTGGCTTGTGCTTTAATAATGGGATGGCTACATATAAAACACAAACCAAACCAAACCAAACCTTAATGCTATATACCCAGAATTTATACAAAAAATGCCTCGATTTGGTGCAAATTCAAGGTGGTTGTGATGTGGAACATGGCCCTCCTAAACGTAATTCATGCGTCCGCCACTGATCGATCAATAGCAATACAAGCTCGTAACAGTTCTTAAATCTCAAATTTGATACACTTCCTCATTCTTTCTGTCTTTGATCTTAACTAGTCAAAATTTGTGGCAGCATGCAATTCCCTTGTCACAACAGTTGCAGTACTACAAGGCGTACCAAGCTAAGCTAGCAAAAGTAGCAGGGAATAAAAAGGCTGCCTCCATTATCAAGAATGGATTGTACATACTGAGTGCTGGTAGTAGTGACTTTGTTCAGAACTACTATGTCAATCCTCTCTTGAACAAAGTGTACACTCCTGATCAGTACTCCTCTTACCTTGTGGGCATATTTTCAAGCTTTGTAAAGGTACTAACTTTACTTTGATTATGGTTTTTAGGTATTTAGAATTTTTATACAGAATTTTATCTCGAAAAGGGAAGCGTAAGGCCTAAGAGTTTACTATGTTTGTGAGACAGAAATCTTGACATGGGGTGACAGATTTTTGGAAACGCATTGCTAGAACTAAAATAACTGGGAGCCACTAGTTCAAGTGGCAAAAACTTGCCCTCTCAAATATGAGTTTGTGAGTTCAAGTCTTGAGAACAGTCACTTTGTGCATATTATGTCAAATATTAGGTTTGTATCCAAGTTTTCCCTCCTAAACACTCATTAATATGTACTAACTTGGCATAACTTTATTGCTAGTGCTAAAATTCATGTGTCTACCTTATTCAAAGATTTGTCCAGGGAAAGAAAAACATAAATTTAGCCTTTTCAATGCGTCATTCTCTCGGGGAAGATGAACAAATTTTAAAATCATGTGCAGATCTGCCTTTTTTTACTCTTGAACATAAATCATGTGTACTTTCTTCTGAATGCACATTTGGAAACATAATTGAAGATGTTTGGAAAACAGGACTTGTACAAGTTGGGAGCCAGAAGAATTGGAGTGACTTCACTGCCACCACTGGGTTGTCTTCCGGCAGCCATCACCCTGTTTGGGTACCACAAAAGCGGGTGCGTCTCCAGAATCAACACCGATGCTCAGGGATTCAACAAGAAGATCAAATCCGCCGCAACAACTCTCCAGAAGCAGCTTCCCGGCCTTAAAATCGCCGTCTTCGACATTTTCAAGCCCCTATATGACCTCGTTCGATCTCCCTCCAAATATGGTATGAAACAATGTTTTTTGATTATTGTCCCTAAAGTACAAGCTCTTGTCACTTCGATTCTCAAAGTTTTTTATTTTGTCAATTTTTTCATATAAGTTTTTCGAGTTTGAGTTAAAAAACTGATTCAGTTTCACACGACTATTTATGTCCTGAAGTCCGTGTCATGTGTCGCTTTGGTCTCTCAACCTATTAATTTTGTCAATTTCATTTCTAAATGTTACAATGCTGTCTACATAGGTATAATTTAGTGTTGAAATGAGAATCTTATTAGCAAGAATTTGGTGATCATTAATGTATGATCACTTTGTTCGATACGACGCATGCACAATGTAGCCACATCTTTAAGCGTACTGTTTATAAGTTGTGTGCTTTTGTGCTAGGTTTTACGGAAGCAAGGAAAGGTTGTTGTGGGACTGGAACGGTGGAGACGACATCTTTGTTGTGCAATCCCAAGTCGCTCGGAACTTGTAGCAATGCAACAAAATATGTATTTTGGGATAGTGTCCATCCTTCTGAGGCTGCTAACAAGGTTCTGGCCGATTCCTTGATCGTCCAAGGAATCGACCTCATCGGATGATCATTAGGTTACTAAACATTTTTAGTTTCTGTTTGTACTTTGTGATACAAATGTATGTGTAAGAGTGAAGATCTGTTTTTACTAATTGCTTTATGTTCTTATTGAGATTTGAGAGGAGAAAGGCAAAAGTTGATCTTGTATTGTGGTTGCATTTATAATAGTGCTCTAATAAGGAATTTCAAAAGGCTCAAATGGATAAGAAACTGCAACTGAGAAGCTACTCTACTAGATTTGGATTTGGTGCAAACATCTTTTTTTATGCAAAGAAAGTTCCTCTCTTCGTTTTTTATTTTCTACAAGGATGGACACTTTTTATATAACACGATAATACAACACGAACCCCAAATGGGACAACACGATAATACGACAAAATAAACTGGAAGGGTTGGTGTTAAGGAAATCCTAAAAACCATAACAAATAACGATAGAAACCACAATAAGTGTTATAGGTTACAAAATTATGACTCGAAAAATTTTCTCAATCCATAAACAAACAAAATGAAGAAAATGCAAGAACTTGTTGCAGCAGAATACAGAATCCTTGGAGACATGGGAGATCAATGGAGTGTCATTTTGGGCCCTTCCCCTGGAAGTAGGACTTTCAAGCTTCCCAATCCAATGTACTACATTAATTGATCAACAGTAAATAGGTCATTACACTTGTAATTCCTTTCCTTTTGCCCAAGTTTTGCTTTGCGTCTGTCCCTTCTGATTGTATCATAGACTTTAGATCAAGTGTCAATGTCGTTCAGTTAAGGGTCACGTAACCTCTTTTCGTCACTTAATTAAACAATGTATGGACAGAAAGACTACATTAGCACTTGACACTTGACCTAAATTGTAAAGAATTAATTGACACATTTGAAAATGAAAGGCGGAAAGCAAAATTCTAGTAAAAGTACAATGTTGCAAAGTGTAGTTCACTCATTCATTGATCAATTCTTTAATGTTTAAGAATGTTTTCGAATAAAAAAGGTGACACGGAAATAGCAAATGTTAGAAGTTGCAAAAAACAGGTCTCCTTTGATGCAAGAGATGAATCTCATGGTTGTGCTATGAAGCAACCCAATGTTAGCTCATTGGACCTTCCAGCATCGTTTGATGGGCCGTTTAATTTGTATTCAATGTTGGTTGGGCCTCCAATAGAAAATGGTTTTCAATGCAACAAAGAGAGCTCGTCCACATTTCTATCCTAAAATAAAAAATAGAAGGGTGAAGAATACTCGAGTTGGATTAATTTTATCGTTAGTCAAAAAAAATTTTATTTTTTGTTCAAAATATTTTACTATCCGCCTATGATTGTAAAAAAATCCATTTGCATTAATTAGGATTTATTTATTTATTTATTTATTTACTTTTCCGATTCGTTTACGAAAGACTAACCACCAATGAAAAAAATTGTGGTGGTGGTGGGCGGGGCCGCGGCAGTGTTGGCAAGGTGGGGGAGGGCGGGTGTGGAGAGAGAACTTTGTTCCGAATAATTAGGTTTGGGTGGTAATAGACAAAGGGACATAATGGTAATAAAAATGGGGGAAGAGAGAGAAAATTTGAGTGCAAATAGAATCACCTGTCCAACTAAGGAGCATCATTGCCAATGCGTACGACCTGACCTTCGAAAACAACGAAGCCGAACACGAAAGGCACTCACTCATTCGATCATGCGAAACCAACGAGCAATTATTTAGTGCTATTAGAGCAAATCTTAGTCGTGCTCTAATTTTATAGTGATTGGGTTAAATATTAAGATTTATTTTTTTTATTTGAATTATGATCAATATGTGTATACTAGCAATTGTCCGTCCGTACCCACGGACACTACGGCAAAAAAAAAATCTCTTATGCGTACTTGTTAGAGTTTTATAATATAAAAAACAGATAAGATATAAAATTCAGATAAGAAATACATTATATGAATATACGAAAAGATACATTACTATAAAATAGAGACCAAATTAAAAAGTATAATGATTTTAAAAAAATATTGCTAGTTTGGAAAAAATGAGAAAAAAAAATGGTGTTTTAATTTTTTTGGTGTGAGTCCTACTAAAAAAATAATTCAATTGGTAAAAAAATATGCCCAATTTAAAAAAAAAATGGTCATTGGATCACAACTTATGCGAACTCCACACCTTTTAGAAGTAGAAATTGATATTTTTTAGGGGGAAAAAAATAGTCTCAGGTAAAATCTCAGTCATTAGATTAACTCAAATAGATTTAAACTGTAGACAATAGAAGATAATTTAGAAGATTCAAAAATATTTATGTCTTATATTATAGGTGTGTCATTTTATTGATTGGTGTATAGAATTGCTGCAGAAGCACCAAATAATCTCTCGAAATCAACGGTTGATAAAAGATCACAGCCGCATCACGATGGCGAAAGGG
>BRYF01000023.1:7291087-7306087 GCA_030159135.1 Actinidia polygama | reverse complement strand
AAGGATATTCAACAATAAAATATATATAAAATATATACTATCAAAGAATAAAGCAAGGCTCATGGAATATGGCTGTTTATTTTTTGTGCGTGTTGTCATTTTAAGTTTGATTTAATTTCTGCTTTTGCACATTTTGTTTGTCATGAGCATTAATAAAATGCATTTGCGTGTTTGTTTGTAGTTTAATCCTGAAGAGATCACTGGTATCATGAAAGATTTTGATGAACCTGGCTTTCTTGCTCCCGCTGGACTACACCTTGGTGGCACAAAGTACATGGTTATCCAAGGCGAGCCTGGTGCTGTGATTCGCGGAAAGAAGGTATTTCATGTCTTCTGGATCTAGTCCTTTTGTTATTTCTTTTTCTTTTTTTTTGGTGAAACTCCTATTTGTGATTTCATGATTCATATATTGTTATTGTCATTCATTTTGTGCAGTAACTCATTATGACCAATAAGAATTTTGCTTTCATTTCTTTAAAATTCACAAATCTGTTTACACTATGCTTTTATTCTTCATTTTTTTTCAAATCGAATTTCTTCATTCCATTCTACCTCGTCCTGTAATTACTCGTGATCTAGAACCAGTGCTACTCATTACGTGTCCCTTCTGGCCAATGTTATCCATAATGTCACTGTCCAGTATGAACAAACACAGAAGGAACCCTAGCTGCTTTTTCCATTTGTGCTTTAATGCAAGTCACAGGAGTAACTAGTGCAAATAATAATTCAACCAACGTGAAGAATTCTTCATCTAGCTCAATTTGCAAACTTACTGATGTTATCTGAATAACACCCTAACTTTACACTTGCAAAAACAAACAAACTTGGATTGTATTTGTTTCAAGGATTTAGGGAGGGGAAAGAAAAGTTAGAGAAAAAGATTAAATCTGAACCGTTAAATCCATTAATTCTTCATTTTCCTGTTCTTTTTCCTCCTCGAAATCCTTAATCTAAACACAGCCTTTTTTGAAAGCATTTCAGAAATAAGCATCATAAAACTGCAGAGAATTGGAGAGCTGAAAACCCTAACACTACTTGTTATGAGTTCCGATGTGATCTCTTCCTCTTTGGTTGTCTGAAAATGGAACTTTTGATTTTAAATAAATATGTGCCTTAAATTTCTAAGGACGGCTAGTCCAATTCGGCTATCCAACTTATTGTTTCGACCAATCAGCTCATTTCACTTTGCCATCTCGGCTGCTTCTTCATTCTCCACTCTAAGTATTTATCATTCTTGCTTTCATACGCCACCATTTCATTTTGTACTCTGCAGGGCTCAGCAGGTGTCACTATCAAGAAAACCGGCCAAGCTCTGATCTTTGGCATCTATGATGAACCGGTGACTCCGGGACAGTGTAACATGATTGTTGAGAGGATGGGAGATTACCTTGTTGATCAGGGACTGTAGGTCTCTACTCATTGTCAATCTCTTTTGGTATTTTTTTTTGTTTTTGATGGGTGGGACTTGCATCTTCTTCCTTCTATGGCCGTGGACCTAGAGGGTGGATAAAAACTTTGGCATCTGCTTCCTTCTATGGCTCTGATCTTTGGCATCTTCCATTGAGTTTTTTTTTTTTTATTGGATAAAAACTTATGTGAGCTCCACACTTTTGAGAAAAATGAAGTGATAGTTTTAGGGAGGAGAAATAATCTCAATCGTTGGATTCACTCAAATGGATTTCAACCGTAAATAGCGGAAGATAGATTTGAGATTCAAAATGAGTTGTGTTTTATTATAGGATAGATATCAACTCAAGAACATAAAAAAAAAAAAGTAAAGGAAATAAAGAAAAATAGATACATTTTGTTTGGTGTCATGGTTAATATATGGTTGAACCATTTGATGATTCCTTGTGAACTTCTTTTGGTATTAAATTTATGGTCAATGAGATAACTTTTTAAAAATTATATATATATATATATTTTAAGTAAACAATATCTATTTTTTTCTTCAATACAGATAATTACAATAAATAAATTTAACACTTAAATATATTTTTAATTAGTAGTAGCTCCAACAAATGTGTTTAGTGAGGACCGGGGAGGGCTTGAGAATTTAAAAGTTTTTATTAGGCCGGACTTCAGAATTCCAAGTTAGGCTCGTATTGAGTTGGGTCGGGTTTTAGGTTGATATAAGCTTCTTTGTTTTTTTTTAATATGTAGTACAAGTTTGGCTGGGCCGTCCCCATAAATGTCCTCCCCCTGTTGAGCAGGATGTGAATGGATATCAAACCAGATCCGAGAACCCAAAATAGTAACCGGATCCAACTTCCAAACCCTGCCATCATCTAGGGGTTTTCTGGTAATTATGTATCAAACTTCGGTAGAGCAAAACCCTAATCCTCATAGAAACAATTGTCCTACATATATAACACGCCGTATCCAAACACGAGAAGGCAACCTCTCTCTCTCTCTCTCTCTCTATCTATCTATCTATCTATCTATCTATCTCTATCTGTGTGTGTGTGTGTGTGTGTGTGTGTGTGTGTGTGTGTGTGTTTAGGTGTTTGAGTATTGATGATTATGAAGATGAAGCGGGAATTGTGTGTATCGACGTTGTGCTGTATCAGTGCACGGTGATCGAAAGAGTTCCCTGCAAAATTGAATGTACAGGGGGATGGTGGGCAGTTGTATTTCCTTTTCACTGGAAATCTTCAACAATCATCTTCCCCAAATTCCTTTATTTTTCAAAATATTTTTACGATGTTGGAGTAAAAATATGTAAATCTATAAGAAAGACAACGGACAGAAAGCAGATCTCATTTGCAATTTTTGTTTTTTGGAAGTGTTAAAATTTTCAAATTCTCCTTGTTTTGATTTCAAAAGCTGGACAATAAGAACCTAAGAAGAAGCAAATAAAAACAATAGCAAAATTTCAATACAAAAATATCAGAGTTTTTCAAAAGAGAAATAATAAGGTTACTGTAAAAAAAAACATTTTTAGAATGAAATAATATATTTTTTTATGAGTAATAAACGCATCTAGCTACTCGAGCTTGATTCATGTTTTACTCGTTAAAAATTTATTTGAGATTGATTTGTTACTACTTAGATCAATAAGATTATAATATTTAAAAAATTCAATCTACTCGAGCGTGGTTATTAGCTCTTTTGAGATTTATTCATGCCGTATCATTTTTTTTTATGAATGAGTTTAATGCATTAAAAATCTAAAATAATTTAAGATTTGCTCATATAAACGTGTCTTGTAGTCCCCCGTGTCACAAAAACAGTGGGTCTGCCTGTCAATTGTTGTGTCATGCCGGAGTTTTAATATGTGGTGTGGGTGCCGGTGTCGGTGCCAATGCCGGTGCCAACCAACCAGCCTGTTTGACACCTCTACTCCACAACAAGACTAATCCTTCTCTTTCCCGGACATAACGCCCTCCCTCTCCCTCTGAGACGTATGAGGCTGTATTTAAATTAAAAATTTAAGGAGAGATTTGAATTACACCCCACTCAAATTGGCGTTGAATTTTGTGTTACCCCAGATGGAATTAGTCTAAGAGATTACAAACAAAAATTGTTAATGGGATTTTAGAAGAATTATCTATGTAGCTGGAGTTTTTGACCAATAGGTCTTCAAGCAGCCAACTATGACACAATAATCTGAGAATTGACAAGTCTCATTTGATGAATTTATCTTCGCAAAGTAGAAAATGTCAATGTTCTTGAATATATATATAAGATAGATAGATGATAACTGAGATGGTTGTAGTGATCCTAAGACATGTATGTTTCCTGTCAGGGAACTTGATGGTATATATATATACTCATATATCCTGGCCTCATGTAAGGATCAAAAGTTGAAAACTAACAAAAAAAGTACCCATAATGTTTTGGGATACAGTAGATTAGATGAACAACCTTTATCTTCTAATTTTTGTGAAGGCCAATAACTCTGAGTTTATTTCAATGATTAAATATTTGGTATGTGACACCATTTGAGAATATTTTTTTACATGATTGGGTTAGTGAGACACGTGAAAGTCTCTCATGTCCCCATTGGCAGTTTTTTATTTATCGGTACAATCACACAAGATATTATCGTTGCACTCAATATTTATATGTTAATAACGGGAAGCAAATGATATAATCCACGTTATAAGTTAAGTATATATATTTAGTATTTAGTATAACAACGATACTATATCAATTATTGACACGAAATAATATCGCCAAATAGTACGTAGAACACTATATAAAATAGATGAACGCTTTACTTAAATGTAATTTATTTATTTATTTTGTTGACATAGAAAATGGAATACATGGTGTGTGGGTGAGATGGTGACTCGGATATGGATGGGCTTCCAAGCTATAGAGCTTATCCTCTTCATCAACTACTGGTCTAGCTTAGGACAATTACAAAAAGTCAAAGAATTCAAAACCATAGGAGAAGATAATGTCGAATCTAAGGATAAGGTAATGGAAGCAAAAACGGGGACAAAATGGTCTTTTCTAGGATAACAACCAAGTTCATGCATTTACATGCTACCATGGTTGTGTGTAGTGAACCAATAAGTTTCTAATTTGTTCGACGAAAATGACATTTGTCACCATGGATGTCACCGTTATGTTTCACCTTTCATTTAGATTCACACAACAAACATTAAGGGAAAATATTATTTAACTATTATATTGAGAATAGATTTTTATTACATATTATGTTTTTATATAAAGAAAAAATATTAAGATTCACTATGTCAAAATTAGATAATAGTAGACGAGAAAATATATGGAGGGTCATTGTGTGAGAAGTCTAGTAATGTACCCATTGATAATTATGATCACAAAAATGAGTTAAGTCGAGCTAAGTAGTATTTTATTTGAAAATGTATCGAGTTTAAATAATATGTTCAAACTTGGTTTATGTATTAGTTAAGCTCATTTCAAATGAACTATTATCGAGCCAATCATAACTCAAGTTTGAGTAGCTTAGTTTTTTTTTATACACTATAAGCTTATCAAGCCGATCGTATAGTGGCTTATTCAAGATTGGATTAAAAATTTATCGAGTTTCAAAATTGTTCATGTTTAGTTTATGTAAAAAAATAACTAAAAAATGACATTTTTAACGAGTCAAACGAGAGTAGCTTATTACGTTTAAAAGCATATATAATAATATTCCTCTTGTTTGCCCAATCAAAAGTTAGTTTCACTAGTCAAACCTCATTTTCTGCATTTGTCACCATTTGGCCTCAAAAGCATGAAAAATTCATGTTTCCATCTGTCATAAGAAATTCATTCCCTCTAAAGCAACTAAAACCTAATCCACACACATATCCATGCATGTGTATATATGTGTTGTGCTCCCCCATATAGGTTCACAACCTCATATATATGTATACTTGATATTGTTATATATATATATATATCGTCATATAGAGCAACTTGTTTGAGAATATAGATCATAACACAACCTCCTCCATTATTATCTTCTTCCTCAATATGATATCAACAATGGTTGGTGGGAAAATTGAAGATCAATATTGGACAATCATGGAGGAAGAAGATGAAGATACCGTCAATATTGCTACATCATCATCTAATTCCCTTGAAGATTCAGCAGTTTCAAACGGATCTTCAGCTTCAAGATCATCAGACATAGCAGATGATGCAACGTCAACATCATCATCCTCGCGGGCGGCTGGATCTTTGTATGATTTATCAGATCTCATGGTCCAATTACCCATCAAGTAAGTTTATTGTAGTATTGATAATATCAGAATTAGGCTGAATTTGGAACATGGATTTAAGGAGAGATTTGTGATGAAAAAAGAAATTTAAGAGAGAAACAATAAATATAAATTATTGAATCTGTCAACTTTTTCTTTTCCTCTATTAAATCATTAATCCAAATACAGTCATTTTATAGAGCAATATGCCTCTACCATTTCAATCCTTGTTGAATTGGCTAAACACCAATGATCCACCATGAACTCAAGTAATCCTTATCGAGTCTTAAATGCTTTGGCTTACGTTGTTTTTGGATCGGGAATTTGTGGAAAGTTTTATTAAGAAAAAGAAAAAGATCGAAAAACTAGAGAACTAAATTATATTCTTCAGTTTGTTATCTTTTTATTTTTCCTTTATATTTTGTGTTCCCTCCACAAAATCGGCCACGATCCTAACACTAGAAAGAAAATTGGACAAGAACTAGAAAAATATCATTTTTTTTATTTTCTTTCTTCCTCTTCTTCCATCGTCTTCTTCTTCATTATTATTATTATTACCGTCTTATGTTTGTGTTTGGATCATCGATTTGTGGAAAGTTTTATTAAGAAAAAGAAAAACATCGGAATACTAGAGAACTAAATTATATTCTTCATTTCATTATCTTTTTCTTTATAGTTTATGTTCCCTCCACAAAGCCAACCATGATCCAAACAGTTAAAAAGAATAATAATGAAGCGAAGAATATATAAGAATTACTATTATTATTATTATTGGTTCACATAAAATTTTGTTCATATAACTGAATTTGAAGCATCAAATTGTCTTTGCTAAATCGGAGTTTAATAAACTAAATACAACTTTGTGATGCTATGCAGGAGGGGACTTTCCAAATTTTATCAGGGCAAGTCTCAATCATTCACATATTTGTCAAGAGTGACAAGCATAGAAGACCTTCCAAAGAAAGAAACCCATTTGATCAGAAGGAAAACGAAGGCATCAAAAAGCTATGGAAATGGATTAGATAGCTACAAATCACACACTTTTCCTAAGCCCACCATATCAAAGAAAGCTTCTAGGAGTGCTACTTCATTATCAGCCTTATCTTTTCCAAGCAGGAGACGTACTTTGTTAGTAGTTGCAGAGTCTCTATGATTCCTCAACAAAAGAAATTGGATTTTAGACCTGTCTAGGTTTCCTAATTTGGTACAAAAAAAAAAAACTTTGTGATGCACAAGAGAGAATGGATTGTTGTGGGATGTACATAACATACTTTTTTATTCTATTTTGCATTGTGTGACTCAAAATTCGTTCATTTCATTCTTTCATCTTTTTTGTGAACTTGGATATAAGTTTTTATCCTAATACTTTTTTTAATCTACTGGGATTTTTATTTATAAATAGAAGTTTAGGTAGCTACACAACGGGGTAGCTATCCCCACCCCACCCCAAGTCACCCAGAAAACGGTGAGATACAAAAGGAGGAAGGAACACTGCAAAAAGTAATAAAAGTGTCCCGTTGTTTGTTGATTACAAGTTTGGAGTTCCTCCCACAATATATCTGACTGGGAAGTACATATCCGACATATCTACCGGGAAGCAAATTAGGTAGCAGATATACTTGCAAATGCCGATTTTCCAAATTGGACTACTAAACTCTGCCTCTAAATGCTGGTTATGATGCCCAAAAGAGTCATAATAATGTTAATAATCTTCAATGTAAATTTTATTACAGAATTAAGAATGTACTTTCATGTTCTCTATGTCATTAAAATCCCAAATAGAAATTTCATCAAGATCGTCCTTCTTATGCCATAGAAACACAAAGACGTAAGTACATTATATAAGTATCGCAATTACTCGCACTTTCAGGGTTTATATGTGCATGTGTGTGAATTTAGAAAATGGAGACAACTAGCACGATAAAGGATGATCAAATTACTGCATATTTTAGAAATCAGTTCCTACATGTTAAAAACAGCCAACACAACACAAACTACACCAGACACCCCTAATTTTGGAGTGGGAGAGAGCATGAATCAGGAAACAACAGAGGATGCTGCTTCAAGTTTGGAAAGTTCAAAATAGTAGTAGTTCTCAAGGGTGTTGAAGATTCATGGGGACATCACTTCACGGTTGCGGATTCGGCTAGATTGCCTCACCGGAGTTATGATTTCCGCCTTCACCTCTCCATATTTGCCCTTCTGTTTCCACATACAAACAAAAAACAAAGATTAGTTAATTACAAAAGTGATACATTCCACCCAATAAGCAGCAGTTTGTGAGTGAGCAAAAAGTGTTGTTGAATGTGAAATGTGTGCACTGCATTGAAACGTGTGAAAAGTGCATAAATATAAGTGAAAAATGTGGTTTTCTTCAAACCAACTAAAATTACAAAACTAGATGAAGATTATGACACTTCGAACAGAACCTATCTAACTAACAGTTTGTCATTTGTTACAATCTGTCACAGATGAAATGGAAGTATGCAAATTTTGTTAAACATACACACAAGATTTGTACAATGAAAAAAACAATTTTCATGGATCAAATATCACCCAATGTGAGAATCTAATTTTTCCACAGCCGCTTCGCATATGACTTTGGATAATTCCTAGATATAGATCATCCAATTAACCTAATTACGTCCGTATTTACGTTTTCAGAACAATAAGCATTTAAACCATAATCTACCCCAAAAAAATCCCATTTAAATTAGAGTGATCTAGCAGAAAAGATAAAGACCAAACAAACAAGCACTTCAAAAGGAAATAGAACTAATAGGTTTCAATTAAAGTCGAAAAAATGTGCCAAGTGTGTACCTCTTTCTTCACAATCTTCTTCTCGGCCGTAAAGCTTCCATATGAAGGAGAGTTCATAGTTGACAAGTCTGATGCAGAAGGCCTCACTTGACTAGAAACCACTTTGGACTCGATTTGTTTCCCCTTCTCCTTAATACCCGAATTGTAGCTCATTTCAGTTTCCATAATCTTGCTTTTCATAGTACAACTCCTGATAGAGCTGCTAACACCTCCAACCTCAAATTCTCCAAGTAACTCCACTGTCGGTGCCCCGATTTGGTGAAAGTCCTTCGAAGTTTCCTCCGTTGATCGAATCAAAGATGAAGGATTCAGAAAAGACTCGACTTTCTCAATATGCACCAGACCTACTGGACTGATTTTCTCTGCTAAAACAGAATCAGCAATTGAGTTTTTTGTTGACAGAGATTGCTTCACGTGGGTTTTCTTTTGCCTCCAACGAAAACTCACAACTGATAATGCCAAAAATATCGAAAATCCATTGACTATCCCTGTAATCAAATCAGTTTTGGGGTGTTTGATAGTGACCTCAACCGAATTAATCACTCCTGCTGAAATACCAGAAGCAGCTTCTGTATTTCCACTGTCCAATCCATCCGTCGTGACAATTTCACCATCTACATTTTCGGTATGACCTTCGACTCTATCCACTTTGTTTTCAACCACTTGTTTTCCAACTTCGTCACTTTCTTCAATTGTATCCCCACCTTCACTTTTTTCAGACCTATGATTATCAGAGACAGATGGGATTTGGCAATCTTGAAAAGATTCAGACTTCTCTGCAGTTTCTGCAGTTTTAATCCCCTCCAACTGATCAAAACCCTCTTCAATAGATCCCTCCTCTTTTTTCTCCAATTCCACATCGTAAACATCTTCACCATTAGCAGAAACCTCCTCTGCTTCATCCAATTCATGATCACATACATATTCAATTTCTTCATTTTCCATCTCTACAACTTCACCCAACTTATCAGTACTTTTCATCAATCCTTTGTTATTGTCTTCAACCATCATTTCCTCTTCAAACCCATTCTCACTAGCTAAGTGGGTCCAATCTCTTTGAACCAAAAATCCACTTCTACCTTCAAAAATCTTTGAAGTCTCAACTTCTAGTGTATGATTGTGAATTTCACAGTACCCATCTTTGAGACCCCATATGGGTGTAGGAGAGTTCATAGAAGATATGTATAAGGTAGACGAAAACAGAATAGCAATAACAAGAAGAAATTTCAGTACACCTTTCAGACTCAAACAATTCTCCTTTTCAAACTCCTCAATATCCTCGTCAGCATCGTCATCTTGATCATCCTCGGTCATGATTGTAATTTCTTCACCTTCTTGTTTTTCAGAACCTTCTTGAAGAGTTGGAATTAAGGAGCTGTGATCGGACCCATCAACGGATGATTCTGCTTTAACACCAGACCCATCCTTTTCTTTCAAAATCTCATTTTCTTGGCTCAGAAAGAACTCACGACGCCTGTTTGGCTCGTACCGAAGGAATTTAGGCCTCGGGGAAAGAAAATTCGTAAAGCGATCATAAGGCTTGGACGACGAATCTGAAACAGAATTGTTCTGCTCATCATCACCAGACGCAGAGGAAGGTTTAGAATCAAGATTTGGGGAGGTATGGAGATGGGTATTGGAAAAATTCGAAATTTCGTTGCTTTCGGCCAAGATTTTCTTTCTTGGAGCTTGAACCTTGGAGGCTGCAGATATGGTGGGTGGCATGAAATGCTTCATTGGCGG
Source organism: Actinidia polygama (assembly GCA_030159135.1). NCBI lineage: Eukaryota > Viridiplantae > Streptophyta > Magnoliopsida > Ericales > Actinidiaceae > Actinidia > Actinidia polygama. The sequence goes on along the minus strand of BRYF01000023.1, from coordinate 7,295,846 downwards.
CTTCTTATGGTTCTGACACTTTGAACCATTTTTATCGTAGTTTTGATCATTCTCATTCGTTCCTCCTGCATTTATTAGGAAAAATATGTCATGATACAAATCTAAAATAGGGCATGTTTGGTTTCTTGGAAATCAGAAGAAAAGAAAAATTAGACAAAAGGGTCAATTCTTGCAATTCTTGTAAATACCCAGTTGAAACCCAACATACTTAATCCTCCATTCTACATCAAATCCCTCAATCCAATAAAGGATGAATCAAATCTTTCAATTAAACCCATGCTTTTTACTCAAATTTGATGGGATTCCAAAAAGAGTAAGGATTGGAATTAGTTTTCTTTTATCAAAAAATGATTCAGCGAGAAGATTAGACGAAATAAAAAGAGTAAGAATTGGAATTCACAATAAAATTCAAAGTTTTAACCATGATTTGACTCAAATTTGATGAGAAAGAGTAAGGATTGGAATATGAATATATACACAACATAGCTCGTAATTAAATGTTGATAGAGAGAAAGAGAGAGGAGAGAGGAGGAACAAGTACCAGTTGTTGAGAATTTTGGGGTTGAAGAAGGCTTTGATGATGAGAAACCCTTACCAGAACCATCCATTTTTCTTGGATTCTAGCCTTCTTCAATGGCAGTTATTCAGAATTCACTGTGTTTCTCAATTCCCTGTTTATTATTTTGGGAGGGGAGAGAAAGCAACAGGGGATAGCACTATTGGAGATGACCGTTGGCTCTTTTCGAAATTTGAACCCTGGTTTCTTGACCGTTGGCGCTTCCGTCGTTATCTTTCAGTCAGTTACCTTCAGCCCAAGTAATGGGTCCATAATCTGGGCCCGTGAAGAATCGGCCCAGATTATAGCCCAATACTGGTTACATGATATGTCCAAGAATTAGAATAAAAGAAATTAGCTTCTTTTACTTTTCTTTTTCCTTTTTTTCCAAAATTTATGCATCAAATGTACAAGAAAAAGATAAAAAAAAAAAAAGTAAATAAGATAAAAAAAAAAAGTAAATAAGATAAAAAATATTCATCGGTTTTATTGATTTTTTTTTCTACTCTAAAAATTTCTCATAACATCCAAAAACAATCTTAAAAAAGGAAAATAAATTCACTTACAACTAGATTTTTTGAAATTTCTTAAGAATTTCACATAACGTCCAAAAAAAATCTTAAAAACGAAAACAAATTCACTTACAACTAGATTTTTAGTAATTTCCTAAGAATTTCACATAACGTCCCTCTTCTCAAGAGGGAATACGTATATTAAAATGCGAAATGTGGCTAGAAAATTAATGTGAATTTTGACTAAACCAGTTGTTACTTTTTTAATTCTCATTTGTGGAACTCGATGTATGTGAAAAAAAAATATTACTTTTAGTGTATTGAATAATTTTTTAAAATTTAACGGTCTTTTTTCCAGAATTTAAAGTTTCAAAGCACCTTTCGTGCTAATAATATAAAATGATATCCTCGATTTTCATTAATTAACATATATTTTACATTAATTAATAGTCATTACACTTTCTTTGATTATTTAGGTAGCATATTTTAGTTTAATTATTTTATTCTTTACACCGTATATATTTTTTAATTACTTTACTTTCGTTTCTAGTATTTTTTTATTAGAAAATGCTATAAACCGCCCTTAGAGCGGTCGATAATATATAGGAAATTGTGAAAAGTGTATAAGAAAGTGTGAAAAGTGTATAAAAATATATGAAAATATATTGAAAAGTGTAAAATGTGTATCAAATTTTTTATTTATCATTTTGTGCTACTTAACGACCGCCCTTAGGGCAGTCGATAGTATATAGGAAAGTGTAAAAAGTGTATCAAAAACTATTTTTTTTTATCATTTTGTGCTCCTTAATGACCGCCCTAAGAGTGGTCGATAGCAAGACCTTTTTTATTTTTTGGGAAGAGGAAATGTTGATGAAAGTATCGCCGCTCAATTGACCACATGATTCCTCTGACCACCCCATGTTCTCTTCGTACGGATAACTTTTTAAAAAAAATAGAAAAACTTTTACTCATATCTTCTGACAAATACAATTATCTCTCTTATAATTTTAAAAATTGCATTGATCTAACTTTTAAAATTAATATCAATATTTTATTTTAAAATTAATTTTTGTGTAAAAATAACAAAATTGTCATTTAATTTAGGGCTTCAAAAAAAAATTCTCAACACACCAATTGAAATAAATAAATATTCTTAAAAAATATATTACTATTTATGTGTTTAGAATTTAAACATACTTAAAAAATAAATTTTGTTATCAATTCATTTTTTAAAAAGATAATATTTATTTATTTTAATGGTTATATTACGGGGGAGGGGGAGGGGGAGGAATGAAAGCTTTATATCAAAAGACAAGTTTATTATTTTTACACAAATATTAGCTCGAGAGAGAAATCTTGACATTCGTTTCAAAAATAAGAGAGGTCAGTACTACATCTGAAATTATAGAGTAGTTAGTTATATTTGTTAAAAAACTCAGATGAGGTTCGTAAAAATTACCCCAATTGTTTTTTCAAATTATTGGAATCACAAGAGACATACCAATTAATTAGGAAAATTATTTTTTAATGAACATGATTATTGATTAGTCACTTTCAAAGCACCTCTCAATAACATAATCAGAATCATTCATTATTAGTTCTCATTGAAAAAATTGACGAAAAATGTGACGTGGAGTTTGGTAAAAAAAAATCTCTAATAGAATATTTGTCAAGGGGCAACTGGACTTTCCTCAGATGAAAAATGTGTGGCGAGGGTAACACTGTCAAACTGAATTATTGTCGAAGACAGGATGGGATAGTCTTATCTTCACGCTGCACGAAACGTCTATGGCAACTGGCAAGGGAAGTAACGATGTAGTCAAAACTGGCTCAATTACCAAAACTGCCCTATTATTATGTTTTTTACTGTAAGATCACAAAGATGACGCAAGCTCCCTCGTAAGAGGGAGTACGAGTTTCAAGAAATTCCCATTACGCAAATACAAAATACTCACATCCATCAAATCAATCAATAATCATTACTGATAAGATATTTAAGCTTTTTCTTTTACTTATTTTTGAAAATTACTCTCAAAATATGACTCCATCTTCAATTGGTTGGAAAATGTTACGGATATCTCAATGTTACATCCCAAATACACATCTAGATGGTGGAGCATTTGGATTGGCTGACATGACTGGGTGGACCCCACACTCAGCCAATCCAAATGCTCCACCTCATCTAGATGTGCATTTAGGGTGCAACATTGGGATGCCCATAGCACTACTCATCTTCAGTTAGTTTGATTTTTTGAATAATTATTTTTTCAATTTAATTTATCAGGTGAACTAAAGTTTGGTATAGGGCCCTCATTTGCTTGACTTTTACTCTAAATTGAGTCCAAATAATTTTTTTAAGAGAAGTACCCCACACCTAGCCAATTCAAATGCTCCACCTCACTCAGGTGTGCATTTGGGGTGCAATATTGGGATACCCATAACATTTTTCTTTGAAAATTACTCTCAAAATATGACTCCATCTTCAATTAGTTTAATTTTTTGAATAATTATTTTTTCAATTTAATTTATCAGGTGAACTAAAGTTTGGTATAGGGCCCTCATTTGCTTGACTTTTACTCTAAATTGAGTCCAAATAATTTTTTTAAGAGAAGTACCCCACACCTAGCCAATTCAAATGCTCCACCTCACCCAGGTGTGCATTTGGGGTGCAATATTGGGATACCCATAACATTTTTCTTTGAAAATTACTCTCAAAATATGACTCCATCTTCAATTAGTTTAATTTTTTGAATAATTATTTTTTCAATTTAATTTATCAGGTGAACTAAAGTTTGGTATAGGGCCCTCATTTGCTTGACTTTTACTCTAAATTGAGTCCAAATAATTTTTTTAAGAGAAGTATAGTCTTTGTGTGTCCGAGGGCGATGATAAAAGAATTTAAAATTTATGTTCTAAATTAAAATTATGTTTATTTACGTGACAAGGTAGATAAATAACATTATCTACCGTGTATTGATTAAAATAGAAGAGTCAACTTATTCAGATGAGTGAGTGAGCATAACTGCACCCCAAGTTCCACCTATAATTTCTCTTCAAATATTTGGTGCGTTCAAATCATTTGCATTCCCTACAAAAAATGATAAGAGTCAATGGGAGTGGTTGGGGGCGATTGTCACTCTAAAGTTTCTATAATAGGACTCACTTTTCATATAAAAAAAAAAAAAGCATTATTCCAATAGTACTGAATAATTACTCGCTTAATTGAGTCATTGTGAATTTTATTCCTCTCAATTAAGCAACTAAAAATGTCTTAGGCATCCAACAATTTAATGTTGGGCAATGCCAATGCTTTTTCTTTTTCTTTAGCTTGAAAGAAGCGCCATGTTTTAAAAACAGAGATGACCCATTCTTTTTTCGCTTAGAAAAGTGGGACTAGGAACCTCCAAGGAAGTTTCATGGAAGATAGACTTTTCAAAAGTGTGTGTCAATTTTTTTCCACAGGGTTCTTTGGGGGAATTAAGTATTCCGTATGTCTTATTTTCATTGGAGAAAAGTTACATGTACACATTGCAAACACAACTTTGAACCTCTTATAAGGGGTAAGTTGCATGATTCACTGCTTATGAGAAATGTGTTTGGAATTGTATCTAAAATGTGTCCAAATTATGTGCATGTAGAAGAGCTGTTTTCATTCACATGATTCACTACCAAGTATTCAAAGCCCAACAAG
>BRYF01000023.1:7263587-7271087 GCA_030159135.1 Actinidia polygama | reverse complement strand
TAAAAGTAGAACGTCATTGTAAGCTGGCTTTGGAACATGTATTTGACAGACCGTTTTGTTCTAAAGTTGTGTTCACCTCGTTTTTAGAAAACCAATATTTATAGAATTTTTACATAAAAATCCAAAGCTGAATTGAATTCGAGGCACTCGGATCTATTTTTTCAGCATTTTTTTTTTAAAAGTTTCATATTTTTAACTTAAAAACCTTTTTAAAAAATCCAAAAACTTGAAAAAAACAGTGCGAAACGGGCACTTAAGCCCCTCCCCTCTCCCTCTCTCTCTCTCTCTCTCTCTCTCCAGAATAAATGCGGGAACAGCGAACAAAGAAAATAAGGGTTTCAAATTTCAATCATCCATGGTGATCGACGAGGGTTTTATCTATCTCAATCTTCCTCAAAAGTGTTTCCGACGATTCCAATCCAAGCCTTCGAGATTTCTATTACGGGTCTCCTCTCTATGGTGGCATACGGTGTAATATACGGCGAATAGGGTCAAGACCAGGCAATTATGCCAATTAACAAGGGTGTGCGTACATGTACGTACTTTTGTACGCATCCTCGGGGATCAGACGAAGAGCACTCGCCAAGATGCAACCGTATATACTCTCTCTCTCTCTCCCAGCTTTTACGTAATGGTTTTGTATAATGAATAACCTAATTAGATTGGCCCTTTTGTGATCTGAACAATTTATGTTTGTTTATTTCATGGGCTTCATTCTCAAATTGACGCTGTATTGATTTTATGTCATTTCTGATGACAGTCCATTTTCAATCACTCAGGAGATGTATTGTATCTATTGGGGGGTTTTGTTTCTCCATCTTATAGGCTTCTTGATCTGCTTTCTATGGAGTCGTATTTGTATTGCCTTATTCGCTTTCATTGATATTTTCGTGTGTACAAAGTCACCAACTGTATTAATTTTTCTTTATTTGGTTTTGCAAGAAAATGAAAATGAAAATAATTTTTCTTTATTTGGTTTTGCAAGAAAATGAAAATGAAAATAATTTATCTTTGTTTGACTTTAGAAGAAAGAGAAAAGAAAATTATAAAACAACGAGAAAAGAAAAAGGAAAGAGAGAGGGAAGAATGTGGGAAGAAAATTTCAAATTAATAAGAAAAATACATTTTCACTTGGTTTTTCTTCCAAAATTAGAAACCAAACAAGGAAAAAAGTTTTTTTTTTTTGTTCTTTTCTATTTCTTTCCCTAGGTTGCAAGCAAGGCCATAATTTAACCAAAATACGATATAATATTCGACAATTCCATGTAACTTACCATATTCATAGGTTTAGTTTTGTTTGTCAAAACATCTATGTTAGTTAGTTTGCCTATAATATTTATAGATATCTACATTTGACACAAATAATATGATCACCAGAAATACTTGGGCTGAATTACGGTGTTTAAGAGAAGGAGTTTCACTTGTTCAAGACCTTCTGTTGACGGAAGCCTTGTGCATTAGGTACGCTCTTATTTTTACACTTCTCTCTAATGAAAATCGTCCCTAATCATTTGAAAACAAAAACAAAAAAACATACAATTATACAATTTCACATTCTGAAATCCGAAAACATGTCAGGGGTTTGAGTAATACTCTTACTTTAGCAGCGCGTAAATTGCAACAAATACAGGGTAAAAATAAGGAAAGCATATGCATCCACATATTTAGTAGGGTTTTTTCTCCCATTCTAGACAAGCCAAGAGAAGAAAAATAAGGAAAGTTCAAGCAAAACTAGTCCATCCATCCTCCCAATACAACAATAAGTTGGAGTTTTAAACTACAAATTGCCTTTCTTTTTTTTTCCCCCTAGACCTTAGTAAACAAAATACAAGATGTCAAAAACACAAATCAGCGTCTCCTTCATTTAAGAGTCAGCGTAGAGGGGGAATCTTTTCTTGCTTACTTCCCACTGCAAAACACAAAATCCCCAGGTCCCAAAAGTTAGAAACTAGGATAAAGCAAAATTTAATGGATCAAATCGGATCAAAATACAACTAAAAAAATGAGGTTAATAAGGAAACTCACAGCGCAATGAGGAGAGCTCAGAGCTTTTCAACACGCGCAGCCTTTTCACGGTAGATACAAACATACTGCAAACGCGTGTTTAGAATCCAAATTAGAGGTTAAAACAGGCAAGCTTACGTAAAAATAGGGAAGATTTACGATATGGGATGCAAATATACCATGCAATTACGTTATCAAATGACGTGATGAAATTTCAATAGTACTATTTAACAGGCTTGCCATGATAAAGAAAATGAATAAATAATTACTACGAGATTAGGAATCTTAAGTGCAAAAACAAAACAAATCATAAAATGGGATCTTGAATAATCAAAAGTTGCATAAGATCCATAGTTGATGAAATGCTTACTGCCATGGGACATCCCCAACAAGTACTCTGTCTCCTTCATTATCTTCATAAACAAGGGTATATTCCCCACTTCCATCTAATAAACCCGTAATCACTTTCTCTCCCTCTTGCTTGTTCTGGATTCCCCCGGCAGAAGAATCTCTTTGAGCTAAACAAAGATCAACAAAAAGCGAACATCATGAGATAACCACAACTCAATTTCAAGCCAAGTGTTAACAAACAAACCAAAAGAAAATTTCTAAAAAATGCAAAAACATAGACACAAACATAGCTCCAATTTTTTTATGCCAGAGACATGGATGCAGTCAGAAAATAAATACACAGATAGTTCATATAGTATCTGATTGTTAAGTATAGAGTCATATGCTATTATATTACATGGACACTTCTATTTCCCAAAGTACTTGTGTCCGATGGACATGATATGGGTACGGACATGGGATATACCCGACACATGGATCATCTAAGTTTTGTATTATTTGAAGGAAAAAAGTTCACATTAGCATAAAAGTACCATTTCTAAACTTTCATGTGGATGCGAGATAAAAACTGCTTATTTTTTCTTAAACCCATTTGATTTTAAGTACATTTCTAATTCTTTACGATATATTATTTAAGAGTATTATACGATATACAAGTGTTTGGGACTGTCTGTACCAGCACCCAACTTTTGGACACATACCATTATCCTAAGATTTAAGTTTAAGAAGGTTTGACACTTGGGCATACACTTGCACTTGATACTTGAACCTGACTTTGATACTTGAACCCGAGTCCATGTAAGATAAGTCCTATGACATTGAAGTTCTAATTGAAAATGTAAAATCTCCAAACACGGACTATGTTTAACGTAATTCTGTAGACAAACAGAAAACCAACCATATGAGTAGCATTGTAAGGTAGATTACGAAAATAACCTGCGAGAAGGTCTCTAAAGAGTTCATCCACAGCAATTGAGAGCTTTTCGTAGCTGTCATAAGCTGCAAGATCAACTTTCCTTCCAATAGGAACTCCATCCATATTGATCTTCACAAATAAGCCTTTTCGGCCACTTTCAACCGGTTTCTCTCCGGAAACCTTGCTTGGGACCGCATTTTGCGACTCGAGGGCTTGTTTGGATGAGCTGCTACTTGCAAGATTCTTCCTAAACGAACGAATTGGCGGCCATCCCACCACCGGAGCTGGAGCAGTCCTTTAGTTTTGAAAAGAGAGGGAATTGGATAAGAACAAAATTAGTCACGAAGACGAGAAATTTATGGGAATACAAACACAAATCCAATTGAAGTCCATTATAACAGACAAGTAGGAAGCACTGAAATTAAGAAAAGAAAGCTACAACTATGTTAACACAAGGAAATATATATTCCACTAACTTGTGTAAAGAAATCTCAGAAACATCAACTGTTTGGAAAAAGAAACATTAATTGGAAGGTTAAAAGCCAAATAGATTTCCCTGGTCTAATTTTTAAAGAAAAGTAGAAAAATAAAAACAATCTAAATCAACAAAGAAATGAAGAAAGACAAGGGGGGAGAGAGAGAAAGAAAAGTGAGGAGGAAACCAATTTTCCAAAACACTTTTCAGAAACGAGGCTTCAAAATAAAAGTATTTACTGTTTTCGTATCTTATTTAGTTTTTAACAAAAATAATTTTGAAGAATTTTAAAAACATCTTTCTAAAATTAGTTCCTTTTCAAAAAAAATTCTAAAAACAAGTTCTGAAAACTGTTAGCCAAACAAATATCTGAAGAATATGCAGCAAAACCGATCCCAAACATAGATAATAACTGTTTTCCTATCCTTCTTCTTTCCTCCCCTTAAATGTACGAGATTAAAATCTATATATTTTTTTTCCTTGTCAAATCCTTGATCTTTCATTAAACCATAGTACAAATATTTCAAATATTCAACAAAATGGTCTTTACTTCCACCAAAATAATTAAACAAACCCAAAAATAAAGAAATAAAAAAAAAACCAATACACCTAGTTGGAAACACAGGAAAAGAAAAAATTATAGTAAGAACCACAACATCTAAGCACTAAGCAGTGTGACTGAGAGTGAATATCCTCTGGCTCAAAGAAAAAAATAAAATAGGGGGCATTACAGAAAATTTAAAAAGCTGGGAAGGTGTACCTTTTCTGAGATCTGTTTGGCACAGCTGTATCTGCAGAAGCTGGTGAAAATGCCTTCTTCTTCTCTGATGAGTCCACCACTTTATTGCTACAGGGCTGTGATGATTCCTTTGCCATCACAGGCAAGCCAACTGTGTCCTTGAACCCTCTCTTGGCACCACAAGTACTGTTGTTAGAGAAATACCCAAGAGAGAGAATGGAGTCCTCTCTCTCTCTAGAACCAGTATCTCCATCACCACCACCTGGTGGACCAAGCCTTAGCTCAAGACCCTTCTCCTCTGAACATCCATGGTTTCTCTGTTTATCTCTCCTCAAAAGCCATTCTCTGTCTTTAGGTATCAAATCCAGCAACTTCGAACATCCCTCCATTTTTAAGAACAATAATGGTAAAAAAAACAAATGGGAAAATTAATTTCTCTTTCAGTTTCCACCACCAATCAGCAAGAAAATGCACTGGGAGAAAAGAAAATTCACACTAGTTAGAAATACACCAGAAATACCCAATATGAACAAATCTACAACGAAAGCCAAAAGACATAGGACCACATACCTTTCGTCCTCGACCAAAAGCTCAATATATGAATACCCAAATCTTCAGATCATCAAAATCTAGCTGTTTTAGCCCAAACCCATCAAATGAAGTCCTCACAAGAAGATTGGAAGTCTAAAACGCCAAAGAAAAGCCTGAGATAAACCCCACCAAGACAAAGAAAAGCCAAATAACGAGTAAAAAAAGCCCAAGGAGAGAGAGCAATAATAGTTGTGGGATTTCAATCTAGCTCCTTTTTCTTTACTTTTCTGTTATTCTCTATTGTGTAGGCCTCTGATATAGAAACAGAGTGGAATAATAGCTGTGAGAGAGAGAGAGAGAGAGAGAGAGAGAGAGAGAGAGAGAGAGAGAGAGAGATTCCCTTTGCTCCCAAAACAGGAACGGAAATAGAGCACTAAGGCACGCAACCAGAAATATGTTGGTTGTTCTGTTCAGCAAGCAAAGTGTGCTGACCTCTTCCCCCTCTATAAACAAAAAAAAAAATATGACACACATCAACCTTTATTAGAGTCTTGTTGAAGAGAGAAAAAGTCAGAGGTGAGAGAGAAGTGAAAGTGATGACGTTTATGTGATGCTTAAAAAGATCAAAATGTTAAAATAAGATCATTTTGTTTCAAATATTGAAAATAAATTACTCGTCTCATATTGTTGTTTTATTTTTCTAATTTAAAATGTTCAAAAACAAGTGTACACTTGAAGTTAAAGCATAAAATTTATAAATTTTCAAGATTTAATCATAATAAATAACTAAAAATATACTTGCCTACAACTCTATAGAAATAAGTTTGATTTAAAACAATAAGTTCTTGTGTTTTAACTAGTAATACAAAGTAAAACCCACTTGTCAGTGAAGTTAAGACTCGGCGCCTCCGGTACATGGCGTAGTGGCAAAGGGCGAGAGTCCGGGGCTTTCGATTCCACATTTACATTCTGTGATGCAAAGAGCTAACTGCCACAGGTCACAAAAATTAGTCTGGATGGGTCCAAAAACATGTCTTGAATACTATGTGGTTAATCAAAAAAAAAAAACTAAACAAAATTGGACTGGAGAGCTAATTAGTAACCAAGTTGGTAAGAGAGAGAAAGTAGAAGAGGATTTGCATGATCCATATTTGCAGGGATATGCAATAATAAAAGGGGTAAATTGTAATTTTTCCCCTGAAAGTATTGTGTGATTTCCACTTTGACCCTTTAACTAATAATTTTTTCACTTTGTACTCTCAACTTTATAAATCATTGCAATCCACACCGACATCCAACTCTGCCTAAAAAAATGAATGAAAATTGCTAGTTAGATCACCACTTGTTGATTTGATCTGGATCCAAAGGGAACTCATGTTAATGTCATAGAAAATATTCAACTTCGATCTATCTTTGACCTTGTTCTCTCTCTTCCCTCTCTCTTTATTGACTGTGAGAGAAAAAATGTTGAATCTGGATATTTTCTATGATGTTAACTTGATTTGCCCGTGGATTTGGGTCGGGTCAATACGTGGTGTGACAATTTTTGTCCACTTTGTAGATGGACGTTAGATGTTGGGGTTTAATTGCAACAATTTATATAGTTGAATGTGCAAAATAAAAAATTATTAGTTGGGTGGCAAAGTGGGAATCACTCAATACTTCTGAGGGAACAAAGTGCAGTTTTCCCTAATATAAAAATATGTAGATCCCGTGATCTTGTCTCCTCTTGCCGTCCACACATATCCCAAATGACTTCACGACGTCGTATCAAGTAGAGTTACTAGTCTTGTTATGATCATGTTGCCCTCCAATAGGTCTTTCTATTAAAAAAAAAAATTAAGTAATGCAAATCTGCACCCAAACCCAATTAATTTTGGTCATTAGGTAGGTGACATTGCTTTAAAGTCAAATATCTGAAATATATAGTTCACGTGTGCATAAGTCCAATGCAAATTAGGAAAATCAAGTTTATTAGCTAACAAACAATCCCCATAATTTCACTTTGCACACCTATATTTTGACCAAAATTTTATTTCTTAATTGTATCAATGAAATCTCTTATACTTTTGGTCAAATGTACGCAGCTTTCATGTTCGTCTTTCGTATAGTTAAGTGCCTCCTGGACTCAATTTGTAAAGCTACGTGATCTCTTTCCATCGCTTAACTAGATAAAATATAGACAAAATGACTTGATCTAAAGTGCAATGGATTGATTGACACAATTTGATGTAAAAAGTGCAAAGTCAGTGTCAATGTAACCTTTCTGTCCGCCTGCTATACAATTAAGTATCGCGTAGCCTCTATTTGTCACGTAAGTAAATAACAAATAGACGGAAGTATCGCATTGACACGTAACCTAAATTGTAAGGAGTTTACCGATACAACTATAAGTAGAATGTGCAAAATGAAATTTTGTTGAGATTGCAAGGGTGAAAAGTTTAATCTCTTCACATGTAAGTATTGATCCGGTTGAAAAGCTAC
>BRYF01000023.1:7246087-7253587 GCA_030159135.1 Actinidia polygama | reverse complement strand
ATAGAAAACATTATTATCGAGAGAAATAGACAACATTTTTTTTGTGTGTGGGCAAGTATGAAATAGAGAACATTATTATCAAAAAGGATAATAGCTTCACACCAGTTAAAATGGAATCAAGCTCCCTTCTGTGTCTTTTTGCATTGTGCTCTCCACATCAAATCTCTCTCTCAAAATCTCTTTTAGTTTGGGCATGGGCATTGTTCAAACGAGGGGGACTAGCTGCCACTATTTTTAGAAATTAATTTCCACGTTTTCAGCATCATCTTTCCAAGTCATTCTCAACAGCAGTAATAGCAACAGTAACGCCACTATAATCACAACCATAAAACCCACTTGGGTCTTTTCTCACTTTTTTTTTTTATAATTTAGTATCCCTGCTCATCTTAATTGGGTCAGTAGAATATTAGGGGTCATTTTGCTGCCGAATAGCATCATGGGATAAATTTTATAGGGGAATAACTTCCTTATCCCCCACCCTTATCCTTCCGGATAACTTTTAACTAGGGTGAGGGTCACCCATAAATTATCCGCCTCTATCCTCCCGCTAGGGAAAAAGTTATCCGGGTGGGTTTTCACCATCCAAACGTCGGATGAAAAACTTATCCAGTGAAAAAAATTATCCGCTCCCTTATTCTCCAGCCAAACAGACCCTTAAGGTCTTAAAGTTAACGGCTAATTGAATCCAAAGAATATTAGTTTGAGATCCTGAAATTAATAGCCAAATAAGCCTTCAATGATTATAAAGAGACTTAAACTGGTGACATTTTGAACACAAAACCATTATATTTATGAGAGTTTGTCCTTCCTCACTTTTGGTTGTAGTTATGGACATATTCTAACTTGTGATCAAGTACTCACCCAATCACTTGTATAGACCAACCAACCCCCTTCTATTTGCCCCTCTCTCGCATACACTTTTGGTAACCTTGCATTTTTACTTAAATTTTATTTTATATTCTTTATTCTTAATTATGTCCATTAATCTATTACACTTTAGGTCCAGGGTTAATGTGGTTATTTCGTCAACTTTTTATTCAATTAAAAGGTAACATGGGCTCTTTCTATAAGGTCAAGTTACCTCTTTTCCATCACTTAACCGAACAATAGATAAATGAGAAGTTTACATTGACAATTTAGTGAAAGTGCAAGGGATTAACGGACCCGATTTAAAATGAAGGCTCAAAATAAAAATTTTATAAAAATACAAGAGGGCAAGAGTGTATTTTACCCCTCTAGTTTTGTTCTACATTTTACTCAATGGCTCCCATCACTCTCCTTGAAAGACATGTGTCATGTGTACTACTCTATGCTCTTTCTTCTTTTGCTCTCTTTATTGGCCCACATGCCACTCCATTATTGGTCCATTTCTTTTCTCTTTTATGCAAAAAATAAAAGATTAAAAAATATGTTGCCAACTTCCCAATAATCAGCATTTATGAGTTTTTGTAATAAAAAAAAATCCCTTAAACTTTTTTAATAATCAGCTTAAAATCGCCTTATCTCCAAATAAAAGATTCGTCACTTACATAATTTCGAAACTATCAGTATCACACAATTTTAAATTAGATATCTTATAAAATCTTGTTTGCGAATATTTTATCACGGATTTGTTTTATGAATCAAAAGCAACAAAAATGAAGGGGGGAGAATCAAAACAATGTTTTTTTAATTGGAAAAAGATAGAGATGGTGATAGTGATAATAAGAAGCATGGATTTGGTGGCTAGAAAAGTAGTAAGATATTGATAACAACCCACTTTCAAAGCTTCTTTGTTTAGTTATTGGCTAAGGTTTAATAGGATTACATACAATATTTTGGGCCTTGATGCAATGGATCCACTTGTTTCCTTTCTAGAAAAAAAAGCAGTTTCTGCCAAAAGGAAACCAAAAGGCACATTAGTATTTCTTTTTTCTTAAAAGTGAGTATTTTGGTTAATGATGCTCCATGATTAGGATTTATGAAATCTTCTTGATTTCATTGGATGATGACTTCTTTTTCAAGTCCCAACTATGAACTAGGTCAAGATTTTATGATATCAACTAAGACAATGACCAATGACTCCTCCTCTCGCTCAATCTCTTTATGCTACTTGCTACTCACCGTCCAATATCTTCTTATCGGGTGGCATCGGATTGAAATGTCAATCTCTCACAATAGGGATGCCACTTGTGGCATGGGTCTCACATGTCATACGGACCCATCCTTTTGTAAGAGAATGGGGGTGTTTTTTTAATTGGTGTCCCTTTTGTGAATATCAGTTGGTTCGTTGTGCTATCAGCATAATGATACGTGTTCTAAACTTACTCGGTACCTTCTCTTCATTCTAGCTAGGGCATGAGAAATTCCACACCAAAAAATCAAACTTTTCTTCAATTAAAACTTAAAATAGAGGGGCTTACTATTTTAAATGAGATCGTCACCATTTTATCGTCACTATTTTTGTACCAAATAAGTCACCATTTTATCGTCACTATTTTTGTACCAAATAAATGCTAGTCGACAATTAAAGTTGGTAAATTAATGGATTTGTGAAGACAAATATAATTTACTTATAAATATTTGTTAGCCCTAAAGGCAACTCAAGGGGGGGGGGGGGGTTGAATTGAAATTTTTAAAATTAATTAAAATTAATCTAATCAATATAATAATTACCCAAGTTGTATGCAATGCAATAAGATAAGTAAAAGCAAGGAATAAGAGAGTGCATCAAAATTTACCGAGGTTCAACCACAACATGTAGTCTACGTCGTCCCAAGCCCTCTGCAAAATCTTCTCTCACTATTTGCAATCAGCAATTAAAATGTGGGAGATGATTTACAAAGTGCTTAGCTCACTTTTACACAATAACTTATTCCCAAGTTCTTTCAAGTAGTTTTGTCTAAGATCTACTCAATCTTTCAAGTATTTTTTTTTAAGCTATACTCAAACTTATAAAAAAACAAGTGTATGAATGTTTTACAAGATGAGAACAAGCTCTCTAATAAGATTGGAATAGCTCAATCAAAACATTCAAGGAATGTTAACTTTGAGACTCTTTGATGATCAATCATTGTTTAAGGTTGTCTCTTGTTGTTGTTAAATGTATTTGGGAGTTTTGTATATAATGGCCTTAAGTAAATCCAACTGTTTGTGGTAATTGGAGTGCATTTAATGCTGGTTCAGACAACTCTGCATTCAAAAAATTAGCCGTTAAGTGTCAACACTTTGAACATTTCTGACTTTCAGGTGTCGACACTTCCAGAACATGTGTTGACACTTCAAGGCTTCTTCCTTCAGTTGATATGCATTGTTTTCATGTGTTGACACTTCAAAGTCATGTGTCGACACTTGATCATTAGTATTTAAAAGTTTGGCTATTGTCTATGTGTGTCGACACTTCAATGTCTTGTGTCGACACTTTGAACATTTTTGGCTTTCAGGTGTTAACACTTCAAGAACATGTGTTAACACTTTTTGTTGCTTGGACACTCAATGTCTTCATGTGTCGACACCTAGAAATCATGTGTCGACACTTCAACTTCAAATTGCACACTGTCCGCATGTGTCGACTCTTTCACCCGATGTGTCGACACTTATATTCCCAAATTTGAATATATGCTTACTGTCTTTATGTGTCGACACTTCGAAGTCATGAGTCGACACTTTATATCCAATCCGTCATCATATATCGACTCTTTAACTCAATGTGTTGACACCTTTAATCAATTTATCTTAATATGTCGACACTTCAACTCGATGTGTCGACACTTCTTTCCCAAACTTATTTTTTTATTTTCCTTAGCCAAGTGAGCCTCGATCATTTCAAGTTTTTCAAGAGGTTTTCAATCCAGTGAGATTCATAGCCTTCTTCATTTGTCTAAGATTTTATCAAATTATTCAATATAACTTCCAAGTCTTCATGTGTCGACACCACATGAACACGTGTCTAACACTTTCTGCCCAAAAAGTTCAGCTTGCAAGGCCTCATCTAATTTGTTGATCTAATGAATCATTAAAGGTAAAGCATACACTGCACACTAAATAGAGTCATTAGCCATTAACACAATATTTTGTTATCATCAAAATCAAGGCATTGAGTCAACAATATTCACATTTGATGGATGATTCTATTTATTGTTTTTCCTAACTCAATTAGAGATAGAAAATTAATTTTAATTTTTCTCTTTTTATTTTTTTTATTTTTCCACAAACCCAACTTCCAAACAGTACACTGTATCATCAATGCCTCATCAATTTTATTGTGTGGCAATGATTTGGTTACGCAAACAAGCTTTACTTCATCCCATACTTCCTAAAAATATAATATGCAAACAAAAAATAAATAAATAAAATTATCTAAAAATGATAATAATAAAAAAATGGTTGGCGTGTCATTCAAAATCATGAAGAGATATGTATTCACCTCAAATAAAAATATTAAAGCAAAGTGATGGATATTTTTATTTGAAAAACGTGGGTAATAAAAAAAGGTTGTTTTTTTAAAAAATATATATTTTATTTTTATTATTATTTTTTTAGATATGTTATTTTATTTTTATCAACAATGATGAAATTCATCTTTCTAAAATCTAAACCCCAACAACCCATTCTCTCTCTCTCTCTCTCTCTCTCTCTCTCTCTCTCTCTCTCCTACAGGCAAATTACCCACCAAATATGACATTTTATGTTCTTGTAAGTCTAAAAGTTAGGTATGGAATGGACCCTAAAGTGTGAAACTATAAACATGTTTTCTAGAATGGAATTATTTTAGTGTCCCTTTGCTAGTGGGCATTAAAATATTACCCCATGATTTTGGTCAATAACTGTTGGAATCTAAGGCCGTGTTTGATAACCAGGATAAGGGTAGGGGATTGGAATTAGTAGTCTGTGGGGCCACTAATTCCGAGTTTAGTTTGGTCATAAATGGCCGGACTAATAGTCCGGTGGTATTGCTAATATCTCAAATGGTGGTGGTGTTAATACCATGCCCCCCGTGGTATTAACAATACCACCCTACTCTATGGGCTCAAATTAATAAAATTACTCTTGATATTTGTACATTTATGTAATTAAAGGGTAAATATGAAATTTTATGAAAAAATTTTATAAATTTTTGGACACTATTGATCACATTACCCTTGATGTTTACTAATCCCACTGTCTAATCATGTGCAAATCAAACATACCGGTCAGACTATTGCCCTCACTATTAATCCCTACTCATTATCAATCTCAATCCTAATCCCACTTTGTTACTAATCATATCAATCCTATCACACTTATCAAACATGGCTTAAAGGTTTTGTCTTAACAATGTACTTGTAGTTAAATGGATTAATAATAATTCTTACTTAAATATTTAGGCTTCGTTTGGACAAGATTTGTTAATTGTGTTTTGGCTAAAAATGTTCAGTTTTTTTATCTCGAATATATATTTTATCCTGATTTTTCAAGGCCTGTTTGTTTAGATTTGTTAGTAAATTTAACAAACATTAGTAAATTTTTTACTATAGCTTGTGTCTAGGAGATGATATATTAGCTATTTCAAACTAGAAAAAAATAATTTTTTATCTCGATTTTTATATTTTAGACAAAAATATTATTAAAAAGATCTAAGATCTGTTAGCTAGGCCAAACATCCATACGTAGAGATTTGTATTACTTCACCCTCTTAATCAACAATTAGCTAACTTGTGATCCTAACAAATATATTTCTTAAAAAGTGCCCTAAAAGTCGAGAATTTTTATTTAGAAAGTCAGAAATTATTGCACATTCTTTAAACGATACAGTTTTATTAGGAATAATTATTTTAATCTTCTTAACAAGTGTTCTTAAATCACTCATTAAACAATTTTTAATTATTTTTTTGTATTTTGAGCTGAACTATTAAAGCTCCCATTGGCCAGAGTCCAGACCTGTGTTGGGCTTAGATTTGTTTAATACGAGACAAGCTTCCTCATTTTGTTTCATTTCGTATGGAAAATTACACTTTGTCCCTTAAATTATTGACATTATTTTAATTGGCTTTTAGATTTCTTTTTATCCATTTTACTCCAAAAACTATACATTCTTTTTTCTTTTTCTTTTTTTTGAATCAAGTATATTTCCTGACTGTCATCTAATTCATAGATGGAATTTCCCAACATTATTTGGTGAGTCAAACATGCGTGTTAACTGAACGAAAACTATTTATGGTAAACAAAAATAATTCCCTCAATACCCTATTCGACATAAAACCACGTAAAACCCAACACCATCAGCCATTAAAACATACCACGACCATTTGAAAGTTATTGCAACAATTGTCGTTATGCTAATACAATTGTGACGGGTTGAGATAAAATGGAGAAGAAAAGAAAAACAACACAGAGACAATATCACATATGGTAAATTCAAGTGTTTAAGATTACATACATGGGAGATTAGTTGTATTTCAAAGAACTAGGTACTAAGGATTTTGTGCATACCGATTGAATCCAGTGACACCACACTGCTTAAGGTAGTTTTATGTATAAAAATAATAGGTACACACTAAAAAATGTACACATTCAGACACACCAAAAAATAGGTGTGTATCTATCATTGTTGTTCCATGTATTCGTACTCGTCTAGATTTTTAACGGATTCAAAATGGGAATCAGGTCGGACTTTATGGGAAAAGTGTAATTTGCCCAATGGAAAACGAGAGATCCAATAATTTGGCCCGCCTTGACGAGAAATTCAAATCTAATAGAGAGAGAGAGGGACTACAACCACAGAGGAGGGAGAAGCGGTGAGGTGTTCGAAAATGCCGAAGAAGGAAATCAAAGTGAAATCGACGAGGAAGCCATTGAAGGACGTCTCTAATGACATAAGGTCTTCGAAATCGGTGAAGAAGAAAGCCCCTGATAACGATGACCAAGTGGAAGAGGACGCACTTGATCGCCTCCTTCTCGTTCACTCCGATCTTTCCTCGCTCATTCACCAGGTAACTAATTTGAGAGATAGAGGCTTCATTTTCTATTGGCATTGCTTAAGGGGAATGAAACCCTAGATTCATTTAAAAGTTAAAACGTTACTGATATCTGAATTCTGATTCCTATAATTAGGTTAAATTACCGTTTTTCGTGGATTTGTTTCAGCATCGATCTGCTGATAAACTATCTTTGAATCAGTTAAAAGAATGTTGAATGAAAAAGCACAATTTTTTTTGTAATAATTGTTTGATTTTTCTTGTGGACTGTGAATTTGTTGAGTATATTTGTCCATATTTGATGCAATCAAATGGTCTGATTGATTAGTACATCTGATTCCATCAATTATGGGATTTGAAAATTGAAACCACACTTTGAATAAATATCTTCCATGGGATACCACTTAGGTTATAAGCCTCCGACTATATTTCTTGGGACTTTATATATGAAATTTGAAGCTTTAGATTTGTCATCCTTCAATTCCATGAAACTGGATAAGACTATAATTTATCTGTGGCATAAGATAATTATATGTGCTAAATGCACTGCTCTATTGCACTTATG
>BRYF01000023.1:7241087-7243587 GCA_030159135.1 Actinidia polygama | reverse complement strand
ATCCGTATCCTGAGTATTTGAAGCCTCTTAATCCAAACCGATTGTCACAAGTCTCCACCATAATGGCCCAACACGACCACCATCGTACGGCCCTCCCTCCGTTGTAACATAGAACTAAAAGAGTCATGATAATATACAACTCGGTTTGTTGATTCCACACAAACAAGTAAAATGTATTGAAAAATATTTTTTTTTGTGTAGGTATTCTGTATGTGATTATTGATGCTACACAACATTTTGTGAATCTAAATTTGCCCTTCAACTAAGCTGACTAGCAATTCCCAGCATGAGCCTACCTACCCAATACTGTGACTAGTTTGTAACAAATGCAGGAAAAAAAAGTTTGAGACTAGGGAAAAAACACAATCGAAATGAAAAATGACGCAACAACATTATGATAAACCCACTGGAGTGACAAAACTAGAACTCTAATGGATCACCGATAACTTCTGTAGTTGGGGCTATACATGCAGCTCTCGGCATACGCGATGAGATTTTCTGGTTGAGGGAGACGAGTAGCCAAACCTACAAACAATTAGAGACGATGTTATGTAATCGATGATGTAGAAGTTTACAAGCCATGAATTCAACTCCGTTGAGTTATCAAAATTCAATGCAAGAAAGTTATTTGTAAGAAAAGTGAATTAATTCGATGCAAGAAAGTTATTTGTAAGAAAAGTGAATTAAAGTAAAAGAGAAGGAACCTAAATTCTAGGGTGTGTTCAACTAACGATAGAATTTCGTAGGAAAATTAAATATGGTAATTGAATTATAGCAAGTAGTTGAAAAATAAGGTTTCCGGAAAATCTAGTGCTTCTTGCAGGATAAGTTAATGATAAGAATCCCACGTATTTCTTGCTAACTGAACAATAAAAAAATGTTATTTTCTTTTTCTTTCTTGACAATTGAACAAGAATGAACAATAAAAAAATGTAGAAAACTATGATTTTCCAGTATTTTACTTTCCTTTTTCCTTTCCTGACAACTGAACGAGGAAGAAGGCAAAGCAAAAAGGTCTTACCGAGTTCATAAGCTTTAGCGGCCACTTTGGCAGCAATGTGGGCAGAAATCTTTCTGATGTTAGTAAATGGTGGGTATATGAGCCCCTGGTCAAAGTTCTCCTGGGTAACCTCAGCCGCTAGGGCTTCCGCTGTTCCAAAGGAATAAATAAACACTAATTAAGCATGCTATAAATTATGATGGAAACATTAGAAACAAGTTTCTCAAGGATATGCAACTCCTATAAATCATAGGTCAGGTAAATTATACAACGAGAGAGAAACGAAGTATACAATATGGTATTTCTGTATTGAGCTGAGATTTTTTGATAACTTTGTTTGGAATTTAAAGCGCACTTAAGCAACTCGAAATAATTTCCTTTAGCCAAAAACGACACTCAGCCTGTTGCATTGTTGTGAAAATAATAGCAGTTTTGTTATTTGTAAACTATTTTTTTTAAAAGGAATAGATGTTGACGGATAAAGGGTTTGTGAAAGTACCATCAATAGAAAAAATTCCGACAAATAGGCATTGAAAAGAATCCACAATCTTACGGTTGGTAATTAGAAGGAATGCCTACATAAAATACCATCGCCTTTTTATTTATTATTATTTTTTCTTTTTCACAGTATTGCATGCCAAGGACGATTCCTTGAATTTCAAATTTTGTCAATATTGCACTTACAGGCTGTTAGAAGCATGTCATCATGAACACGGATTGCCCCGGAGATTATCAGACCCAAACCCAATCCGGGGAAAATGTATGCGTTATTTGCCTGAAATGAGAACAAAACGTACCACAAAAAGTTGGTCCTCGATATTTCATCTATAACGATTCAGAAATAGTTGAAACAGAAATACCTGTCCAGATAAATAAACCTTCCTGTTGTAGTCAACGGGGCCAAATGGGCTACCACTTGCAAAAATGGCACGTCCCTGAAGTTAACAAGAAGGAACAGATGAATAAATGAAAACCATAATATTTGAAAAGACAAATATCTCTCAATATGATGCTTTGCATTGATGTATAGAAAAAAAAAAAAAAAGGTGAATATTTGTAGTACCTGACTCCATTTATAAGCTTCTTCGGCAGTACATTCAGATTGCGAAGTCGGATTCGAGAGCGCAAGAACAATGGGTTTCTACATGCCATTCATTTTTGGAAATGTTAGGGTGACAAGGTTCTTATTAGGTCTCCACCAACAAATGACTAGACGGATCGCAAAAAAATAAAAAATAAAAAACAAATATAAAAGCAACACCTCATTGAAGGATGTCATAGCCTCGATTACTTCTTTTGTGAATGTTCTTCCCGCTCCTGATGATCCGATCAAAACCGTTGGCTTGATTGCCTGACGAAGAACAAGAAGTTAGTGAAGAAACAAAAAATTCTTGCGCGTAAAAGAAAGGCTAAGGCGGGGAGGGAATTCACACCTTAACAGCGTCCACGAGTTCTTTAACAGGTTCATGTTCGTGTGCCCACGGCTTCTTAAAATGTTGA
>BRYF01000023.1:7223587-7231087 GCA_030159135.1 Actinidia polygama | reverse complement strand
AGCCGTTTTATCTTAGGAGGAAGACGTCGACATCAACCTACAACACCCTCGGTAAGCGGCAATTTTTTTTAAGGAGACTGCAATTGTAGTACTCGACCCTGTTTGATTTTTTTTTAGTTAGTTTCTACATTTCGTTTATGTTATTTTATATTTCTGTAATTATTTAACCGGCTGAAGCTTAAATATATATTTTTTATTTAATTGAATGAAATAATTTTTTAAAATTTTATTTGTTGCCGAATCAATTTTACCCAACATACTTCACACCCGTGCACGCACATGCGCGCGCGCGCATACACACACAAGGGGCACTGCCGTCATCTGGAAGTTCAAAATTCGAATGGAGAAATCATACATGAAGGCAAGGAATACTGTGAAATGAAATCAACCCAAACTCCAGCCACGGCCCGATGAATTCGGTGGTCACACCTGAAGTGATGTTATAGTGACATTTACAATTGGATCAGACACCATTCCTGGCACTTTAATGGCGTTCACGATGTCGCTATATTGCGACACAAATCAACCCATAAATTGTCCATGCCATCGGGCTAATCCAATAATACCATATCAAATGCTTCGGATTTTTTTGAGAGAACCAACGTGTGTGTGTGTGTGTGTGTGTGTGTGTGAGAGAGAGAGAGAGAGAGAGAGTCAAAATGCATAATGTATCTACAAAAATAACTGCCTCGGAGGAATTTGAAATTATAAATTTTTGAAGATGTAGAAACTCAATAAAAGATTGAAGAGTGAATAGAACATGAAAGCCAAACTAGTTGCTACTTGGTGGTTCCGTGATATGGAAACAATCATCATTCCATAGTAAGGGTTATTTTAATATTTTGCTTTTTGTTCACCTGGTAATTTATCCAATCGTTCTCAATTGTTGTCGTCAAGTTATATAAATGAAATTTGATAGAATATTTGAATTACGATAGATTAAAAAGTTTAGGGTTGAATTTATTCAATTTACAAAACTCAATAGTTTAATTTATTATCAAGATCAAATTATGAAGGTATTTTTGTAAATTTTTTTTATTGTTTTTTTAATAACTTGATAATATTCACTCCACTATTAATTGATTTGAAATTCCCCAAATAGGAAATCAAGGGACGAAAATATGACTTGGTTCAAACCATTCCACAGTGTTATTGGGCCGACGGTTTGAAAACAGCCGGGCTCAAAAACCGAGACCTGGATCCTGCGGCCCAGAAAGCCCGACTCCGACTCCAAACTTCGCCTTCAAATTACTATTCTACCCTTTTTTTTTACCACCTACCGAAGTTGACCCAACCCCACCTTACCCTAACTCTAAACCCAGCCGCACAGACCATCACCGCCGTCGCTCACTCCCACCCTTCCCAGGTCGTCGCAAGCCCTCCCCACCCTTACCCAAGCTCTCTCTCTCGTTGCGCTGTTGCCGAAGGCAAAGCGCGGAGGGGGCTGGGGGAGAGGAAGATCGGGCTGGCAACGGCGAGTGGCCGGGGATGGCGTTGGGGTAGGGTTGGGTTTAGTAGGTTGAAGGTGGGGTATTTTTGGGATACATTGGGCGTGCCTAGAAAACAAGTGAAGTCCTATAATTTTTCATTTGGTGTAATGAGAAAAGAGTGTACTGAGAAACTCAGGGGGTGCGAATAGAGCGCTCCTCAAAATCTCTCTTCGGGACAGAAAAACCGTGTAGCAGAACTCTCTCTTTCTCTCTCTCTAGGAAGATGGATAGATTTGAGTCTACAGAAATGAAGGATGATCTTCCTGAGTTTACACTAGCTGAGGTAACTTCAGTCCATTTCCTTTTTCTTTCCTATTGATTCTGCTTTAAATTTCACACCGTTGCGTGGATTAGCTCTAAAACCTTTGTCATTTCACAGCATCTAATGGTTGGAGTATTGTTGCTTTTGGTTTTTACTGTCATGCGATTGCTCTGCTGACGCCAATACAGCTCTACTTTGCATTTCCTCTGTCTGTGTGTTGTGTGTTTCTAATGGCCAGTCATATGGTTTTGTGTAATGGGTTGCTTTGGAATTGATTATTGTGGTTCAGTTTAAGCTTCATAGGAAATATCAGTTTACGTATAACTGTATTAGCTTGTAAAACTTCTGTCACCTCCAATGCGGGATTCAGCCTTCAAACTGGTATATGGGTTTTGTTTATCAAATACTTTTGAAAATGAGGTATGTGAACTGTGTACGAAACACTTCTAGGTTTGAAAAAATATACTTATGTATAGGATTAAGTAGTCTCCAATGCCATGTGGGCAAAACCACAAGGGGGCATTTTATTTGCTAACAATGAAAATTAAGTACAGTGTTTATGTCCTATTTCTCCCCCAGGCTAGGGTTTGGTGTTGGAGAAGAGTTTGTTACCTATTGGCTATTCAAAGTTCTGTCCAGTGGCCAATGATATGATACTGCACCATATAACTTGTGCAGTGGGACCAATTTCATTGGTATCGTAAGGTTACCCTTATAATCTATTTGGTATGCCTTGGTGACTGCAAGCATGCTCTTCCCCTATCACCGCAATGGGAACAATGCATTGGAATTTTTCTAGAGATGGTAATATTGAAAACTTGGAATGATGAGAGATGGTTATTACTTTTTTAATCCTAGGATGTCACTTAAATTGAAAGACATCTTCTTTCATTTGAGGTGTCTTTCACAAAGAGTCATGAACTTCCATGAAAGGGAGTTTTTGTTGACTCTCGACTCTCTATAAACAGGTATTATAATAAAAATTTTGTGTTTTGTTGAAATCTCTCTCAATTGATTTTCTGTAAGCCAAACACACAATGTGGTAAAGAAGATCTTAGGTATTGCTGAACCACGAAATCTTGTGACTTTGTTCTAACCTATACTCTTGGAGGTGTTGCTATTCAAACTCGACCAGCAAACTACTTCGGTGGTGGGACAATTAACACCTCAAAGAAAGTTGCATATTAGACCCATTTTCAATCCCTCTTTCCAAATAAATTTCCCAACCACAATGTTACTGGTAATGGATGCTTATGTCAAAATGTGTAAAATGGAACTGGAGTTGGTGGCTTGATATGATACTGTGAGTTATGATTTGTTTACAACTGTTCTCGATGCTTAGTTACCTCATTACCATTCATGTACCTTTCTTTCATTCCTATATGTTGCCAGCATATTTGTCTTTGGACTTATGGATGATTTTCAATGCAAGGAATCATTTATAAGTCTCCTTTTTGGAACTTGAAACTCCAGTGATATTTGGAGGTTGAATTTTAGTTCACAGTGATGGACTGCAGCTTTATTTCTACTCCCTTTAAATTCAATACTCCTTGCTGTTAGATACTTGTGTAAGAACACTAGCTTATCTTTGCATATATATACACGCGCGCGCACACACACACTTATTTATATAATCATGATTTTATGATGCATGGAAACATGCTTTGCCAGGAGACCTTTTGAATAATTTATACCTTCTTCGTGACTGGTGAACTGTGTTTGAGCTATTGGGAGCTCTGCAGAGATGACGTGCCACCAACTAGTAAATATAATACACTGTTTTACATAAATGTAATGCAATTACGTTATTTCACCACATTCATATTAAAGTTTGTGCATTCTCCTCCAACTTCTTACCCTTTGCCTGGGCATGAGCTTAATTGTTTTCTCATATTCTCCATCTTCTGAGCAGATATTGTTTACTGGTGCTGCTCCCCATTCCTTTATTTGGATATATCTCGGCATGAGCTTAAAGTTACTTTTCTGTTCTAATAATTGTGTTCCCACTGAGGACGGATGATTCTTTTCACGGCACTCTGATAAAACAAAAGGGGATTAACTCATAAATCTTGCCTTTTTAAAGACAGGCATTTAAATCATTTCTCAAGAAATTTATGATGCTTTGACATTTTATATTTATATAAATACAGATTGAGATGCATTATTATTGCAAAGCAATGTGCCAAATTCCTCCTAACAGTTCCTGTGGGCATTGTCTTTAGTTACTGTGCTCTGACTTGGGACTAGAGGCTAAATGTTTCCATTATCCGGGCATAGAGAAAAAGCTTTCTTGTAACCTGTTTACGGCATCAATTTTTCTTGTGCAATCAAATTGGACTATTTTTGAATGTGCTTCACATTTCGCTGAAAACTTACTCATTTTTTTGCGTTCTTTGATAGATTATGGTATTGGAGAACTTAT
Source organism: Actinidia polygama (assembly GCA_030159135.1). Lineage (NCBI taxonomy): Eukaryota > Viridiplantae > Streptophyta > Magnoliopsida > Ericales > Actinidiaceae > Actinidia > Actinidia polygama. The sequence continues at coordinate 7,226,913 of BRYF01000023.1, read as the reverse complement.
ACAAGGAAGTAGCTGAAAAATCTCTAAGCCAAGAGTTTTGCGAAGAGGTTGTAAACAATTTTAGGTGAATCCAATCTAACTTCATCTTATTCTAACTCTGGATCAATAAAACATAATTCTTTACCCTGGAATAAGAAGTTTGTGGTTTAACGGAAAAATTGTCTAAATGTTAATTTTGTTTGTATCGGGCATGCCCCATTTTATGCAGTTGCTCAAAGTATCGAACTGGAAAACCTGCTATAGAATGGGAACAGGTTCTTATTTCACTCTCTATTTCTTTCTTTTTCCTTGTCAATTGTTTGTTATGTTATTGTCTGAACCTTTCGTAGCCCCTTAATTTGGCCTTGCCTTAATGTAGGTGCAAACTTGGTTCCTTGATAAACAAAAAGAATTGTCTGCTAAAGTCCCTACTTCAACCATTGCCCATGAAGAATTTTTCCCCCGTTCAAATTTGGCCTTAACAGTCAGGGCACCAGAAATACTTCTAAAGTCTAAAGGTTCTCTTTCTGCTCAACATGTGTGGTTCAGAAGACACTATTCTCATGAATATATGTTGTATGGTCCCCCTCCCCCTCCCCCTCCCCCTCCCCCAATGGTTTACCCTTATATGCCCATGAATTGGTCTCAAACAAACCAAAAAAAAAGAAGAAAGAAAGAAAGAAAATATGAGCTTAAAAAAAAAAAAAGATGAATGAATTTTTCCTCCTACAATTTAACCCTATGCGAGTTCCGCTTTCTATGGATGTTGCTCCTTTTAGGTAGATTTTATTTGATATGCTAATATTTAAAAAAAAATAACACTTCGTGAGGATATGTTTCCTGATGGGGGAAAAAAAAAGAAAAAGAAAAAGCAGGTTTTACAATTACCTTGAGGCGAATCTTGTGCACAAGAGGATAATGTGTAAGCTATTTGAGATTGCTTTTTCTAGAATACAGTGTTGCATGGGGTATTTTATAATGCATATGTTCACTTTGTTTCAAGCCAATCTATGAACTTCCTAAATAGTTAGCCAGCTTAGCCTTAATAATGTGTTGTGAGTGCATCTCAATGGGAGAATCTTTGTTCAGTTTTTAATTGAAAAAACATGCATGCCTTACTCTTATAATTTTAGTTCTTCCACAGGTGAAAGGGTTGCAGGTCTTCCGGAGTTGGCATTTGAAGCTAAATCGTTTAAGGATAGCGCTTGGTGAGCTTTCATCTAGCAGTCAGTTAACAGAGAAGGCCATAAAATGATTTTTTTCTTAGCATTTAAAGCACTTCTATATTGCTTTTCATGGATTTTGAAATGATCATTTTCCCATAATGCTTGAGAAAAAACATGAAATAAAGTGGGTTGATCTGAAAGTGTGTCCCTGGGGGGTGGGGGTGGGGGTGGGTTCGAATAGGACAGCCAAGAATTTTTGCAATTCCTTTATCTGATTAAACATATTCAACTTCTATTCCTCTTAGGGAATTAGGTGGAAGTTAAACCAGTGAATTTGGGTGTTGATAATCACAACCGTACATTCGTTCAAATGCGTAACAATAAATAACAAGAATGTAATGGCAAAACGAACACAATATTTTTATAGTGGTTCACCTACTTGCCTACATCTAACTACCGGCATCCCACGACGGATTTCTATCCACTAAATCAAAGGGGTTGTCTCTAGGTTTTTCCAAAACCTTGACAACAAGGGATTTCAAGGTTCACCCACAACCTTTACAATTAATCAAACAAATGGCAGTTTCTTGACTCAACCCAACACCATCAATCTCCAGTTCTCCAGTTTCCTGGTTATGATAATTGATACATAACCATTTTTTAAAATAATCGGGATTTTGTTTGGCCTTCCAGGTACGATGTTGCTGCCTTCCTCAACTACAGAGTTCTTTGTACGGGCGAACTTGTAAGAACTTTATATTCTGTTATTTGGGGATTGCATGAATGCTTTTGATAGAAGTTGCTTCCTTAGGAAGCGTTTGTTTGCCGGAAAAAAAAAGAAGTTACGTGCACCTTTACATTTATTTTTCTTTTATCTCTATTTAATTTTTTTCTTACCTCTTTACCTGTCTTCGATTGAAACTAACATTTTGAAATGATGGCTAAGTTTGCTTATTGTTAAGTCACCAATTGTTTCCAAAGCTTAAGTTATTAGGAAATGCACCCAATAATGTATATCAAGGTATAGCTTGTACGTGGAGATACAAGTATCCATACATAGAGTGAAACAGAATGCAAAGAGGAGAAGCAAAGTGCAAATAGGGCGCAAATGCAAATGGATGGAGAGGCTTGAACCCATGATTTCCTAGAAACCAAAGCTCTGATGCCATGTTAAGTTACTGATTATCCCGAAAGCTTGAGCGGATAGCAAATGGGCCTAATAATGTGTATCAAGCTATCCAACATTTATTAATTGGTCGTTTGTTTTTGGGAACTGCATAGAAATGAATTATTTTCCTTTTCCTTTTCCGTTTATCAACAATTGAGGACACTGGGAGGGACGGCACCCGTAACTTGAAGAGAAATGGGAAACTGTGGTGGTAGTATTGTGTAGTGAAATTGAGCTGGCTTTGTTCATTGAAATATGTAAATTTGCTTCAGCTTTGATGGCTGTTATTAACAGTGTGTACGTGTTTAAGTAAAATGGCAGTTTTGGCATGGCCCTCAGGCTCCATCTAAGCCAATGCTACGTGAATGTGCCCCTGATTTCTTTACCTTTGCTATAGGTGTAGCATGATTTTGGTTCACAGCCTCGCCCTCTTGCAAATTTTAAATAGTTAATCCTTGGAGTATTTGACTTTTTCATTAGGTGGACCACATGCTGGCAATTGGCTTGAGGGCAGTAGTACCTTTTCGGCCACCTTGGATGGAGAAGGGAACTCACCATCCTCCAGGATATATGAGCTCAGCATTATTACACATTATGTCAGCTTTATGCGGGCACAACCCCATTTGCCCAACTAGTAGTCCTCCACAAAATGTATAGTTGCCTCGTCAAACACGAAGATAATGTCCCCAGAGTCCTTCTGACTAAAAAACATGCCACCTGCATAGGTCATTAACCCCGTCTTATCTTACCAAAGTTTGAGCTTATTTCCCAATACATTCTATGGATATTATTGCAGGCATAGAATTGTAACAATTTTTACCCCTATTTGAGGCAGGCATATATACGTACATGTATATATGCCTGCCTCAATAGCTGAGAAGAAATTGAGATTTCTCAAATTTGTACCTTGGCTTAACAATTGTCTTCAGGTTTCAGCCATATGCTGCTCTTTGTGGTAGAGGATATGCGTGAGATGTGTTGCTACCGTCGCATGATCACACCTCCCATTTCTT
>BRYF01000023.1:7198587-7211087 GCA_030159135.1 Actinidia polygama | reverse complement strand
TTACTAATGTGCATAAATTCCATGTTTGATTTTGTTAAAAAAACAGAAGAAAGCTCGTGTAAATGTACTAATTAAAAACATTATTTTCCAATAAATTTGGAGAATTTCTATTATGTATATATGTGTGATCAAACATTATGAAATGCTACTATCCAATAGAGTCCGGCCATGTGATTCAAAATCATTTTTTATAGATCTCATTAAATAGATTATCCGAGTAAGTTTGATAAGGCATCGCTCACATTATTAGATTCCATCGTTTTTTCAACTAGCCCTACAAGATTAATGATTATAATCACAATATTGGACCCACATTAGGCACCCCCCACCCCCACCCCCACCCCCAAAACTTGTTGAAAAATAAATTAATAGATAGTTTTGAAATTAAATATATTAATTGTAACCTAATCTACATTTACTACTCAGAATGGCTTTTACACTGAGGCTCCGTTTGGCACCAATTTTTTTTAGCTTTTCGGCTGCCTTTTTTGCTTAAAATAAGCAAAAAAGCCAATCAGAGTTATTTTTTTTATTTTTTTGCTTTTGCTTATTTGCTTAGTTTTAGCTAAAGTAAAGCCAGAAAAGCAAAAAAGTAAAAAAAAAAATTGGTCTTTTGATAACTAGCTTAAAAAAAGATTGGCTTTTAAGCGTTATCAAACGGAGCCTGAGTCATAATTTGGCAAAATCCAAACAAATATTATAAAGATTCTTGGACAATTTAATTTGAAAACAAAATTAATAAATCATCAATAATGATATCATACATTTGTATTGTTTTATAAAATCAAAGTTTTTTTTTTTTTTCACAGCTTGAAAATCAAGCACGTCATTGTTTGTTGCAATGTCATTGGTCCGAAATTATGCCAGTAAATATACTATATATATATGTATATCCTTTTCTAGGTAGGAAAATAGAAAAATTTTAAAAAGGCTAGTACATGTAAATTCTTATTTATAAGAATAATAAAATATTAAAAACTCATAAACCGAACCGAAGTAGCCCGTCTAGCTCAGTTGGTAGAGCGCAAGGCTCTTAACCTTGTGGTCGTGGGTTCGAGCCCCACGGTGGGCGTTTATCTTTTGCTGTCCCACAATTTTTTTTTTTCCATTTTTTTTGGGCCCACGGGCTTTGTTTTACGTACGCCCAAAATGCTAAAACAGAATTTAAACACGTAAAAGCCCAATGGCTGGTGGGTCTTGTTGTAGCCTTTTATTGGCACATCATGGATATGGAAAGTATGAAATGGTATATTTATGCAATTATTTTATTTTATTTAGAAAATATATAGAAAAATAGTTGTTGTTTTTTGGGTGTCATGTTAATGGTCAATATATATTTGGAAATGTTTTTTTCTTTTGGTATGAAGTTTATGGTTCATGTGATCATTTTGTTTTGTAATTTATACAAAAATAAAATTTTAAGTACTAAAGAATATTAATTTATTCATAATTTTCTAAGGCACTATAGAATACGAATTGTATACTCATTTTGGAAGAGAGTAGTAGGATGAGTAAAATGTCAAAGCTTAAATATATTTCACAATTAGGAGTACGAACAAATGTATTTAGAAAAAAAATGGAAATTAAGTTAAAAGTTTTTGTGATTGGGTTTGGGTTTGGGTTTGGGTTTGGAAATTTAACAATAGGGTTGTGTAGGGGTGGGGACTTCGGTAAACATAAAGTACAACTTAAAACGTAGTACAAGCTTCATTCGAATCTGACCCGATTTCTAATTATCATACTTAAATTTGAACAGCGACTCCTTACGCTTGTAGAAGCACTGCCTCTTAGGATCCGTTTGGTAATGCTTAAAAGTCAAGTTTTTTTTTTTTAAATTTACTACTAAAAAAGTCAAGATTTTTTGACATTTTGCTTTTATAGCTTTACTTTAGAGACTCCGTTTGGAACCAGCTTATTTGAATTTTTCAATTTTTTTTTTGCTTAAAATAAGTAAAAAATCAGTTAGAGTTATTTTTTTTACTTTTTATTTTTGCTTATTTGCTTATTTTTATCAAAGTAAAGTCAGAAAAGCAAAAAAAAAAAATTTTTTTAATTTTTTTAGTAATAAATTTTTTTTAAAAAAATGACTTTTAAGTATTATCAAATAGAGCCTTAATTTCCATTGGCTTACGTCCGTCACCCAAAAAACAAAAAGAAAAAAAGTATGCATCCAGTAATTGACAGCTGGTGTTGACAATCACTGCCTCGACGGTAGTAGCCAATTGAATTTATGTGCTTGTAATAATCAAAAAGAAAGAAGTGAAAATGAAATATTTTTATTTTTAGGATATAATACACAAATGGGCCCTCAAGTATGCGTTCTATAGCACTTTCATCTTCCAAAATTTGTTTTTTTAATTTCTTCATTAAAGTTTTAAAATTAAATTAAATTGGTCCAATTTCAAACGTCAAACAAAATTGTTAGTGAAAAAACTTACGTTATACACCAACAATCCAAGAAATTAATCTCGTGTCGGTTTGGTCCTCCAATTGTTGATTTTGTTAATTTCATTTCTAAACACTTTTAGGCTGGTTGGATGCATGAATTATTTAGGAATTGTTAGTGTATAACGTAAATATTTATGTTTGCGATTTTTACTTGCATTTGAAAATTGACCAGCTTAATTCAATTTGAAACCTTTAAGGCCCAACCTAAAAAAATAGACTTTGGAGGACGAAAGTGGTGTGGAGCACATACTTTGCGGACTTTTTGTGTATTTTATCTTTAGTTTTATACATATACACAAAATTGAAAAGGAGAACACGGGATGTGAATGAAACGATAGCTCCCTTTGTTTTGTAGCCTCAAATTTCGGTGTCATTAAGTCAGAAGAGTCCGTGAATTTGGACGGGAAAAAATGGGTCCCAATTGGCTATAAATGGGCGTCCATGGAAGGGGAAAATGAGAGAAATCGTTTGACAGTCTGCGACCCATTTATGTTGGATGAGAGATTTGCGCTTGTGTTGGTGTTTGACCCATGGCTCGCCCCTGCTACTCCATTGAGATGGAGCCTAGGACCTTGAATCAAGGACAACTCACCCATGCCAGAGTAACTCGCTCTTCTTTGTCCAAAGTCTTTTCTTATTTCTTGTTTTGTTCTTAGATGGAATCTTAAGACAAGGGATTGGCACAGTGACTGAGGAACTTATTTACAGTCGTAATACTTGTATTTTAAGTTTTTTATTTGACTTTATCGAGAAAAAAAGGGGGGGGGGGGGGGGGGGGGGGAATTTACTTGGTGGCGGAAACTGAGGAGTCCAAAATCTTACTAATTTTACCTTAGTCTCTTTAAAATCTAAATAATTTTACCTTACCTTGTAAAAAATATAAAAAAATAAATTATTTGCGTCTCTTGTGATGCAGGAAGCAGCCGTTGACATAGTTCATAAAAACGAGCAAAAAGAAGCCTCTACTATTTTCTTGGAGGTATGTTTCTACAACACAACACCGGCTATATGTGTGTGTGTGATGCTCAATCTAGTATCTATATATCCATGGCATATGAAATTTATCTGAAGAGCTACTTATAAAATTGCTATATGATGCAGGGACTGAAACCGGTTGATCCGGTGAAAGAGGTGGTGTGGATTGTGAAGAAAGAAGATACACTCGGTCGCAAACTTGTCATCGAGTGCGAGGAGAAGACTCAAATCATTGAACCCCCTTGCAAGTGCTTATGTTCTTCTGCGATTCTGGAATCCCCAGAGAAGGTTGAGCTAATTAAGGAGCCACTTTCAGCTCCATTTTAGTCATTGGAGAATGATTGGTTTCATGGGATGGATTATTGTAATTAATTTGTAATGAGCCAATTGAGGTTGTGTAATTTACAATAAACAACTTTTTACGAGACTAGGACTGTGATTTGTGTCGAATGTATTTATATGATTTATCGAGATTTGTCATATTTGATTTAGAGTATGTGATATGATGCAAATGACAAGTATTATATATTTGGTGTTACGATATGAGTTTAAATTATGAAATAAAAAGTGGAAATATCAGGTGGCTCAGTCAAACGCGGCCCGGTCAACCCTGGGCTAAAACTTTCAGAGGTGTATGAGGGTGCGTCCGGTGTCCGTTTGGCTCCGATTTTATATCGATGGACTCGTTTCGAAGAGAGGAATCCGTTGGTATGCTCAAAATCCAATTCCACAACTTTGAATCTGGACAGTATGCAAAATCTGCTCCATTCTTCGTATAAATTGTTGTGACTCCAACCTCACTTTAATACCAATTGTTGTGCCCTAAATCGATTCACACTAATCCAATAACGCACGCGCACAAAAATAAGTACACAATAATTTACGAGGTTCGACAACTTGCTTACGAAAAGATTTAGACCATCAGTGGTAGAACCACCACCTCTCTCACTCTCTCTCTCTCTCTGCCCCACACTATACTTTTTCCAGAATACACAGCCATAAGAGTTGTATATATAGATTGAAAATTTGAATTTAAATTCAAATAGAACTTTGAATACAAATCTAACAGAGAGTTTGAATTCAAATATAATAAAAAAGTTTGAATCCAAACACAATAAGAAGTTTGAAACCTAATCCAACATGTGTTTGTGAGAGAAACACAAGAAATTTACAAAATATGAATTCCATAACATATAGATATGCACTTAACCCTTAGGCCCCGCTTGATAAGTGTGATAGGATTGGGTGGATTAGTAATAAGGTGAGATTGTGATTGATAATGAGTAGGAATTAGTAATGAGGGTAATATCCGACTGGGGTGTTTGGTTTGCACGGGATTAAACAGTGAAATTAGTAAATATCAAGGGTAATGTGGTCAATAGTGTCCAAAAATTTATGAAAATTTTTATGAAATTTCATACTTACCCTTTAATTACACAAATATACAAATATCAAGGGTAATTTTATCAATTTGAGCCCATAGAATAGGGTGGTATTGTTAATACCATGTTTCCCGTTGTATTAACAATACCACCATTTGAGAGTATTAATAGTCCGACCGGACTATTAGTCTGGCCATTTGAGCAGAAATCAAACGCCGGATTACCGACTCCACCGGACTCATAGTCCAAACCCTCCATTTACCACGCTTATCAAACACGCGCTTAGGGATGATAATCTAATCCATACCCATTGGGTTTCAATCATTTGAGCCCGGATTTTACTTGATTTTCCTATCATTTGGGGCAAGTATGATAGAATTAGTGAAATAATCGTTCAAGGCAGGCTGGTATGGTAGCCCCGAATCGAATACTCGTACCACACTACCCGACTTTATTTACATAAACAGTATAGTCTTTTAATATTTCCAAGGGTACTGTTAAGTCACGGGCACTGCCCCTGTGCCCTGTCTCACCAGATATCCTGCCACGTGTCTCCTGTATCGGACGACCCTGTCACCCACACATTTCCCTCTCACAGCTTAAAATCCCCCACTCTCAGTGCTCACTGCTCAACGCTTCTCAAAACCCACCAAGCATTTTGTAGAGAGAGAGAGAGAGAGATGATGATGAACGGGCTGAAGACGCCGGCGGAGGTGGCGATACAGCTACACGAGACGAAGGCGACGGATGAGGCGGCGGAGATCGGCACGATGAATGGGCCATTGGCGGCGGCGAGCAGTCTCCGGAAACATAACGTCACGAGCGTCGTTCTGAGGCTGGCGTGCCTACTGACCTCCGTGACTGCACTCTCTCTCATGGTCACTGCAGAGGAATCTTCCACCATTTCGATCTTCGGATTTAGCCTCCCTTTGTACTCCAAATGGTCTTTCTCCGACTCCTTCGAGTAAGTTCTTCCAATTTTCTCACGTTTTCTTAATAACCAAACAGACCTGAAAGCATGACATTTAAGTGTTTTTTTGGTGTTAATAATGCAGCATTTGACAAAAAAAATACAAAAATTAAATCAGCAGTCAAACAGTTTGATTGTCCACGTGTAACAATTTTCTTGGTTTTGACGAAAATGGACCTGCAAAAAAATGGAATCTTGTGTAGGTGTCGGTTTGTCTTGTTGTGTGTGGATGGTCGAATTTTATGTTGACCCTTGGGGTCTAAAGGTGACAAATTTTGGTCACGGCCACTTTCCAGCTCCACGGCACAGGAAACAGAAACATACACACGTGAGGTAATATTTCAATTGGTGTACCAAAAAAAAATTAATTAGAAAATGTAGTGTACAAGGCTTCTTTAAAAAAACTGTAATTGAAAATGAAAATAAAAAAGTTAGATTATTCAATCTTTAGAATTATTGTATTATTGTATTATTTTTTATTTTTTATTTTTTTACCAAATCCTTAATCTAATCTAAACACATCATTAGAGTTCATGATTTGAACAGTTTTCTGAAGGTGTGCCTATCATTTAAATTGTTCATTTCGGAGAAGATTATTCAAGCAAAAAAATCAACTAAATTAGAGATCGGTAGTCGAGGTTGAATCATAGTTTTATCTTAAAAATAGACGGTGTTTACTAAAAGTTATACTTGTTATCTCAATCAAGCATTCGATCATGTGGCTATTAATACCCAATCAACCTAATTTTTTTTCCATGTCCATGGATGATCATCTTGGTGGATCCTATCCTATCCTATAAGATGAACAATTCTCGAATTCAGAGTGGACCCACGACTTGTCCACTGTAGCATGAAGTTGAAACCCTAAATTTAGAGAAGCTTTGTCCTTCTAGAATTACTCTTCCGGCTGTAATTCAATAGGCATGGAAGCTGTTGTTGTGGTACTCTGTAAACAGCTAGTTTCTATAATCCTTGGCCGCTGGATGGAAGTTTGGAACAATGGATCTGGGAAACACGTAATGTGCTCACTTATTATGTTGGGTTAGGTGAAGTTCATCGAATGTGTGACGTTCTTTAACCCGTGACACAAACAGATTCCAATCTTGGAATCCTAGTTTTTCAAAGTCTTGCATGGCGTAGATTCAAAGTTACTGTCTCAATCATAATCAGAAGAAATTGTTTTTTTTGGGTATTTTTGCGGGTATGCAGTATTGTTCATCTGGACATATGCGAAGAAAATTAGAGGCGAAATTATTTAATTTGAAATTCTTTATAATCAATGCTACTACTGTAATAAGAGTGTCTTTAAAATTTTGGAGGCGGTCACCCTTAGCTGCCCTATAGATCCATTCATGTTCAATACAGTTTATGTGTGATACTATTAGTAGGCATTGTATAGTTTAGAATGTATTTTGAATGAAAAGAAGTTGAAACCCATCAATTTGTGCCGAAAACAGGTATCTGGCAGGAGTTTCGGCAGCTGTGGTAGCTCATTCTGTGCTTCAATTGCTCATTAGTTCTTCGAGGCTGCTGCGCAAGTCTCCGGTGATGCCTTCCCGGAATCATGCGTGGCTTATTTTTGTTGTTGATCAGGTAACGTGGCACATCTCCTTGTTCAAATGCTAAAGATCCGAATTGCAGATATGGCCAGTTTGGTATGGTGGTTGTTTTCCGTTTTCAATTTTGCATTATTTTGCAAAATACAGAAAACTCGTTTGGAAAAACTGTTCTCGAAACCTTTTTTTGGGGAAAGTTATTTGCAAACAACCCATTAATTCTCTTTCAAAACTATTTCCGCTTAGAAATAGATACATATGAAATGATGATTATTTTTGTTTTTAGAAGCAGTTTCTGAAACGTATATGCAACTCTGTATTTGAAAAAATTAACTTTTCCGCAGCGTCTTGCTTAAGGGGACTTGATTTTATCGAATGCTGCAGGTATTTGCATATGTCATGATGAGTGCCGGATCAGCTGCGTCAGGCGTTACCCACCTGAACCGCACGGGAATCAGGCACTCAGCTTTGCCGAACTTCTGTAAGCCCTTGCATAGCTTCTGCAATCAAGTTGCCGTTTCCATTGCCTTCACTTTTGCCAGCTTCTTCTTGCTTGCTGCCTCGACCGTGGTTGATGTTATTTGGCTATCCAGTTACTGAATTATGTACCTCGCAACACACGTGACGTTGTGGTTCCTCTGTGAATGTATATTTCCAGATGTTATGGTAATAGAGTACCATCTTTATGGTTAACATCTATGGTTTGGGGAGTAAGTTTAGCAAACTTTGGCCATTTTGCCCTTTGCGAAGAATAAAATGGCCTTGATATGGATTCTACATCGATCCTTAAACTGTAATTTAAAAAATTCAATTTATTCCAAATTGGGCATAAGCCTATGTGTGGAAGTTGCTGGGCTCCGACATTTGGGTTGTCCTAGTCCAATTCTAATATGTGAGAGGGTTGCTTGCCACCTAGATGAGAAAAAGACGAAGATGACTTTCTGAATTCAAATTTTTTGGGTCTGATGGTTGCCTGTCCTGGAGTTGCCTAAGCTCAATAAATTGTTGGGCTTACCCAGGACCGACCCTGTGCGGAATATTTATGACAGAATTAAACTGATTCAATAATAACAATCACATGGGTTTATCAGAATCATAAAAAAATTCACCCAACTAAGATTGCCAATCAATCCATTTTTTCCCAAATGTATCCTCTGCGGCCATCAATAAATCAAATTTTAGGACCATGAAAGTTAGGTGTAAGTTGGCAATTGCCTAATCCCACGAGGGTGTTTCTGTCATTTTACTCAAATCCCGGGGTACTTTAGTAAATCTGTACTTTCAAAACTCCAACCATCAACGCCGCAGCAGTTTCGCACGATCACACCGTTAACTACCCATAACCGCCACGTCCACCATCCACGTTCATATCCGTTTTTAATCTCATCACATCTCAAATTCCATCACCAGTATTCTCTCTCTCTCTCTCATTCCTCGCACTACCAGTATTACTAATTGCTACCTCTGTAAGAGAGAGACATGAAGAACACGAAAGACATGAAGAACACGAACATGGCTTCTCTGTTTCCTCTGTTACTCACCTTCTTTCTCATACGAATGGCCTCCATGAACGCCCAAGTTGAAGCTTCCAAGGAATTCAAAGTCGGTGACGCCGAGGGTTGGCGCCAGCCAGGCGAGAACGAAACTGGTTTGTACAATCAGTGGGCTGCAAAAAACAGATTCCGTGTTGGAGATTCTCTGCGTAAGCTTTCCTAATTAGGATATTTCACATTTGTGTAAACTACAGTTTTTTTTTTCCTTTCAAAAAGAAAAATTATTGATGATAATTTGGGGTTGTGTATTTCACGAATTAACCCGAGTACTAGTTTATTTGGTTCCTTTTTCTTTTCTACTTACGTGTATTTTAACTGTTTCAACAAATGGAAACATTTATGGTTGGTTGACAATGACAGTCATTTTTAGAAACAGTGATTGTTTATTGACAACAATAATAATTTAGGACTAAAAAAAGCCTTGACGGAACTTCAAAAAGTAGTATAGATTATAGAATTATAGAATCTATAGATCGTATAGATTTAATCTTCTTTAAAGATTAGGCAATTACCAACACAATAGAAGTTTATCAGAAAATCAAAAAACTGAATTAGATGAAGAGCCATTTTCGTATAAGAAAAACATTACATAACTTCAAAGACAGAAAAAAACAACGAACCCTTTCTATATTGGCTTAGATCCATGATATTTGCTTTTCGGAATTTTGAACAGGTTTCCAGTACAAGAATGACTCCGTTCTTGTGGTGGAAAAATGGGGTTATTTCCACTGCAACATGACCCATCCTATCTTCACCTTCAACAACAGCAACACTGTCATTGATCTCGAAAAGCCTGGACCGGCCTACTTCATAAGCGGAGACCCCGGGCACTGCAAGAACGGCCAGCGACTGGTCATTGAGGTGATGGGCCCGCACTCGACCCCGCCCATTCGTCCCTCCATTGCCGCTCCACCCATGTCGTATATAGCCGTTTCTCCATCTCCTCTCGCTAGTTCAGGGGAATCGGCCTCTGTGGCTCTGGTTTTGGTCTTATTGGCTCTCGTTGTTACTTTCGTAACACCATAGCGACGATTGTTATTTCGCGTAGTTTCTATTTTGTTTCAGATTCTGGGTGTTTGGGGATCGTTTTCGCATTCGTATTTGGAGTTGGGGACTTGTGATTTTTCTATTGAACTTGAGTAGTTTTATTGTGTTGTGAGTTCAGACATTTGCCAATCATTTGGCTTATTTTTAATCTAAAGCTTAGCACTCATTTTGATCCATTTTTATAGGTTGTGTTATTTTGATCTGTGTTTTTGTAATAAGCTGCAATGATTTGGTGTTTCTAAAAACCTTTACCAAGCAATTGAAGGCATTGAATTCTTGGAAGTTGGACAGAGAGGGAACTCTGTTTCTCCTCCTTGGGTTGGAAACAGGAAACAAATAAAGAGATCTGTTAATTCAGATTTGTTTGGATTAATTATGTTTTTTGCGGATTTTTTAAAATATAGTTATTTTTTTTTTTACTTTTTCAATTCTTCTAATATAAAATAACCGAAAGAGTAAAATAATAATAATAATAACTAAAAGAAGGCCACTAAAAGCTTAGGTACCCCTCATCACAAAACCCAAAAGATAATAATCCAAATAACAACATTTTATCCCCAAAAAATTATAAATTGGTTGTTAAAAGCCTGGATTGTTTGATGAATCTATTTAGCCTGAACTCTTTTATCTTCCATTTGATTTTAGGGAGAATGAGTAAATAGTACACTTAGTAGCTTGTTTAGTAAGGTTGTGGATCTATCATTGTTGATAGTCCATAATTTTTAATATTTTATAATTTAACTAAAAGTATATAATTTTTTATGTGTAGATAACATTTCCTTCCTTTTAATTATAAATATATTTATTTATTAACTATCCAAAAAAAAAATGCCAACTCATCGCCGCCAACTTTTTTGGCGAACCTCTTGTGATTATAATTTTTTAGAAATAAATTTCACTATTTTTAATATTTGGAGAGTAAAAAACGAACAGTGAAATTTATCTGTGAAAAAATTATCTATAAAAAAGTTTGCCAAAAAGTTGTCGCCAGAGAAATCGTCAAAAGTCTCAGAGGTTTGCCAGGAAGTCGTCAGACCACTGCCGAAAAGTGGTCTTCGGCTACCGGGTGCTAGTGGTGGTTGCCGGAGAGGATAGGAATAGTGAGGATTTAGTGAAAAATACAAAATGGTGTAGATAGTAAAAGAGTATTTTGGTCATTGTGGTCAAAAAGAAGTTTGACTTTGAATTTTTATGAGATGAATCAAATATGTTAAAAATTAGTCCCAATGTACCTTAGAGCGAACCTCCTTGGTTTTAATGTAAGTATTTTTTAGTTTTAAAAATTGTTCATGAGCTAAAAGTTGTTAGGTTAGTAGTATTGATATTATCCAATTAGCCGCAACATTCAAATAAATCCAACTAATGAAAGACTGAAAACTAGATGCACCTGTCTATAAATAAAAAGTAATTGTGGTGCTATTAATTTAAACATACTTAAAAAATAACTTTTATTATTAGTTTTTTTTTAAAAAATATTTATTTATTTTAATTGGTTTATTGAGAAAAAACTTAAAAGTCTTAAACATATTCTCGATCTTGTATTTTTAAAAAAAAATAGTTCTAGGGGGAATTTTGATAATAGTTTTAAAAGTAAGAAAGACAAATGCTATTTCAAAAACTATAAGGGAGATATCTGTATTTTTCAGAAACCTCAGGGAAGGTTAGTGAAATTTACCCAAAAAACTTTCCCACTCTGAACATAGCTTCCAAAGCCTTTTATCTTCTTAAACCCTAAATCTCCTCCTCCTATACGACGCTCGTTGTTTCCAATTCCAGCAACTTTTTCCCTCTCCCTGCAATTTCGTGGTAATTCCGAAATCAATTCGTCAACTATCTTTCCCCTTCTGTTTCAATCCATCTGTTTTCGGATATGTAGATGTATGTGCATTATGTGTCTTGTGTCTAGTGTGAATGAATGTATTGTTTTTGGGAACATTTTTGTTCCATTCACGGTTCAAAAGAGCGAATTTGAATGTCATGGTTGTACTTGGAATTTTAGATACATCTTGATTTCTTCCACAATTGTTGTTATTCTCGGATTCTTTAAAAATTGTTATCTTTTGCTTTTATTTGAAATCCAGTTCGTGAGTTCATTCTACGACAATGATGTACCGTAAACTTAGACATTGAAATGATTAAATTATGGGTCTTGTTGATGTAACTTGTAAGTGATAATTTCTGAATGCCCTCATTTTTCTGTTATATGATTTTGGTGTCAGAAACTGAGAATTTGGTTGCTACTGTTGACGCAAGCATGTAAGCATGAGTGTTGCTGGCTTTCCATTTTGACTCTTTGGTCTTTGTGCTATGGATGTATGGAAATTAAAATCTAGAAATGAGACTCAGGTCAATGTTGTGATGGAGATTGGGAGTGTTACAGTTAGAAAGTACCCAAGAGTATTTCGCGGAAACCATAGGACAAGTAGGGTCTAGCAGTCATCTTGTAATCAAAGAAATCCTAATTAAATTTGGCATGCAAATTAGAGGCATGAATCATGTCTTCTTTTATTTAGAACTCGTTCGGAAACCTTCTACAAGGATGAACACGTCAAGATCTGGAGAAGAACAA
>BRYF01000023.1:7133587-7193587 GCA_030159135.1 Actinidia polygama | reverse complement strand
AGTGTAGAAAATCCGTGGTCGTCGATCTTTTGGGCCAATTTTGGACACACCTATAGTATTCTGCCTACAATCTCTGCACCAGTAATGTAACTCTGAATTTGACTACAATCCTAATCGAAACTATCAAAAGCTTCCGTACTCGAGTGTCCTTTTGATGCTGCGACATGAAGAGGAGAAAAATTGCCTCCTTCTTCCTCCACTAACCAGCAGTAGGCCAAAAGGAGTTCCACAACATTGAGATGCCTATGATTGCTGGCTATGAGTAAAGCACTGTGGTTACTGCAGTTAAGCTTAGAAGCTACCCAGGGGTTGATCTCTAACAACCGCACAAAGACCTTGTCGTTTCCTTAATGACAAGCTTTGGTACGTCCTGACCTTGAAGCGAGGTGTAATACTGTCTTCAGGTTTATGGCACCTCTTTGTTCAAGAATCTTGTGATTCTCTTGAACTAAGCTAGTAAAGGTGGGAATGTCACTTTTCAAAGTTGCCTCAAAAAGCCTTTGATCCATTTCGTGAATCAATGGACCAATTCAATGGACCCTAGCTGGAACCAGATAATATACCTTAATTAATTCAATAATAAATCAGCTTTAACATCAGGTGGTTTTTCCCCAAATGAAGCAGGACTTTTCTTTATGGAGTGGGATTCAAGAAACTAGGGTTTGTTAGTGAGTTTGTTCACCGAATGTGCTGTTTGCTAATGAAAAGGCTTTAAAGTTCAATCAAAACTTGTTTTAAAAAAGAGATTATGTTGCAAGTTTTGAAGGTAATAAACGTCAGTGGCCTAAACTGGCAGAGTAGTGAGTCATATGGAAATCCTGCTCCCTAGGGTTGATTGGGTCATTTCATATGCCCTTTCTTTTTGCCAATTTGAACGGATTTAGTTTTCGAAATTTTTCATTTTTAGTGCACTGTTTAATTGTTTGATCAAAAATTTATAATTTTTTAATTAATTTTTTACGAGAGGAATCTGATAATATAAAAAAATAATTTAAATTTGGTATCAAATTCACAAAAGACAAAAAAAAGCTAATTTGTTGTGTAGAAATATTTTTTTTGTCTTTAGTGAACTTTTTTTAAAATTTTAACAAATTTTTTTATGTTTTGAGATTTCTCTCGTCAAGAGGAATCGAAAATATGTAAAATTTTGATAAAACAGCTAAAAAAATTTAAAAAACTTAGCCCAAACTGGGTTCTGAATTACAGCCAAAGAAACTTTAAAATCTTGGTGAACCTTTTTCCTTGAAATTGTGAATTAATCAAGATTTGCCACGTTCTATATTCTGCCATAATTTTTTATTAAAATTTTCTGTTTGTACATCATTACTCCTTGAAAAAAATTACAATTATCTTTCGTTTCCGAGCAACCTATGTCGAAAATACTCTTTGGATGTCTGAAAAGAGCCTTTCAGTGAAATGGAGTGGTTATTATTGCATGACTCCATCATGCAATAAAAAAAATTGCAAGTCCCCCAAAACTGGCCCATGAACTTTCCATTCTGACGAGTCATTAGAAGCTCGTTTGCGATCAAATCATTAAATAAATTAGCTAAGTTGAAATATATTTTGAAAATTAATAATTAACTTAAGGATGAGGATTTTCTGCAGTAAAGGTAGTATGAAGTTCTATTATCTTGTGGAGGTGACAGATTTTAAGTGGTTATTTGTTAGAAATTAAATTTAAGAAAGAATTTATTGGATGTTATTAATTTCTAACACATGACCCCTCAAAATTAGTCGCCTTTACCGCGCAATGAAACCCTCCGATTCTTCCATATATTTTTTTTGTTTTCAAATTGAAAGCTTTCTCAAGAACAGAATAGGGTTTAACGTTTAATTATCAGAGTTTCGTTTTTGGGTAGAGAAGATTTATACACACTGTTCCGCACACGTCCCAAACGTGTCCTTTTGGGGCTCTTTTGAGAAACAAATTCAGGTAAGATTGGGATAAGGACTCTTTTGTTAAACAAATTCAGTAAGTTTGGGATAAAATGAGTTTTGTTTTTGGATTATTTTTGTTTGTTGTGAAGTTATTTTGTTTTTCACGAAATTAAAATTATTTATTAAAAAAAAAGAAAACTAGTTAGGTATTCTAAACACGTTCTGATTTTAAAAAATCTTAAAATAATCTCATTTAATTTTTTTTCAGTTTGTTTCGACTAAAAAAATTTAAAAAAACAAAAAAATACAGAAACCAACGAAAGAAAGAAAGACGAAACGAATCCGTTATTTGAATTAATTTTCTTTTTTTTTCATAAATATTTTTAATTTCTTAAAAACAAAATAACTTCACAACAAACAAAAACAATCCAAAAAACAAAAAAATAAAACTCATTTTATCCCAAACTGAATTTGTTTAACAAAAGAGTTCTTATCTCAATCTTACCTGAATTTGTTTCTATAAATAGCCATCTTCTCCCCCAAAACCCCAAAGAACTCTGATAATTTAAACGTTAAACCCTACTCTGTTCTTGAGAAAGCTTTCAATTCGAAAACACATATCGAAAACACAAAAGATATATGGAAGAATCGGAGGGTTTCGGAGTGTATCGTAGCGAAGCGTATCGGTCTCTGCCTTGTCTCTACTTGGCTTTCACGTCGATTTGGTTCGTCTCAACTTGTTATTGGACCCTCAACACCTACAAAAACCGCCACTTTCAGGTCGATGATACTCAAATTACTTTTTTATTTGATTAAATTTGATCGTTATTTGATTTTGCTTTGTTTGAATTGGATGTCGATAGGTTGCTTGCATAGAAATCGCAATGTGAAAGTGCCCTGTTTGCTTGCTGTTTGCTGTTTTCCAGATACTCAAATCATATTTAGCTGTTTTTTATTTTCGGAAATCTGAAAACATCTGTCGATGATTTTTGAAAAATGATCCAAACAAGTTTTGAAAACAATGAACCAAATAAGTATACGAATGGATGGAAAGATCTTAATCCAATGGTTCTCATGAATAGGGCATGCGATAAATTTTGAATTTCTTAATTTTTGTGAATTAAAGAATTTGATCAAGACTGATGAAAAGGAGAGAGAAATTTAATCTTGTAATTCTCGTGATTTAGTATCCGAGTACATTAATTTTTTTTGTGTGTGCTAAAAGTAACCTAGTACAACTATATGTCTAGTTCAGCTATATTTCTGGAATTCTACTTTATATTATTTTCTGGAAAGTTCAGAACTTTATGTTCTCTTCTTTCTCTATTTCATTAGCAGTCAAATAGAAGTTGATAGAAGGTATTCCCGGAATTTTTGTTGCTATTTCATAGAATTCCAATGCTTTTTTTTATTTATTTAAAAAAAACAGCTCTTGATTTGCATTCAGTGCTTGTGTTCAATTTTTCCATTATTCTAGCTAATCTGTATGTCAATTCTGCGTGTGTCTTACTTATTCATGAGAAAATAATAAAGATAACCATAACTAATATGTATTCTCTTCTTTTCTTTCTAGTTCCCCACTTTACCTTTCAGTTTTATTGTTAAATTTTGTTATTCTTCGAAAATTTTATCCGCGATCCGTTTACTTATTAGTTTGTTCTTATTATTTGTTATCTTTGGTTTGCTATTTGTATGGACTGGAGCAGACAAATAAACTGCAGTGGACGCTTGCATCTGTTGCACTAATTAAAGCATTGCAGCTCACTCTATCCTTCCTCTTCTGGTACGTCCTTGTCGTGGTAATGAATAGTAAATGTCTATGATGTTTCTCGGGAAAAAAGTAGAAAGCAGAAAAGATAAAAATATATTTTCTAATATTGAGCTCAAGTACTGCTTTTGCTACTGGTGATAGGCATTCTATTGTAACCAGCAGAGCACTGGAGACTTGTGTGCTAGGGAACATGAGTATGACTTTATTTAGCATACTATATGTTGAGATGCATTGGCATCTAATACAATCGCATTCTAATGGCACATCATCGGTACATATGCAAATACGTGTGTGCATAATAGGAGGTGAATACTTGAGAGGCATGCAATGAGAGGATTCTACAGAAAATTCTTGTAACATGATAGGTGTTGTATTCTAGATATGTTCCAGTATTTTTTTTTATTATATGGTAGTGCAGAATTTCTCAACATAATAGTATTACCCTTCCAATTTGTCCTACTTCTCATTTCTTCTAAGATTTCAGAGCAAACTTGCAGGTATTCGTGCTTTAATCTTCACACGTGCTCTCTATGGATGTCATTTGGGGCATATGTGACTGGAGTGCTATTCCAGACAGCATCTTTTGTTTCCTTCTTGCTCATATCCCACGGTTACTGTATTGTGTGCGAGCATCTTTCAGTGTCTGAACGGAGAACTACAACTGCACTGGGGTGTGCCTTCTACTTAACTCTTGTTGGTTACAGAGCGTCTGTACCTTACTTCTCCGTGAGTCTTATTGTCTTGGAAAACTGGAATAATTTTAAACTGGTGGAAGAGCTGTTATTTATTTGACTAGTTCTTCTACCTGAGATACTAACACCTTCAATTTTCTGTAATCCAGGTCCTTCTGCTCCTTAATTATTTAGTTTCGTTTTATCTGATATTTCATCATACATATCGGAATCTATCAGTGCTCCGGGAACAATTAGCTTTTATAGAGGACGAAGACGTTCATTTGATGCATGATGCAATTCATGCAAAATATGTTATGTTCAAGTATGCACTAAACATCTGATGCTCTTCTCTCTGTGTGTGTGTACTTATTTCCTGTTCCTGTTTTATGTGTTTTATATTAAATTTCATACATTGTTTGCCTTTTCTCCTTCCAGGAAGTTTCAAGTTGCGATGCAGATTATAGCAGTGACAGAAACTGCGGTATAAGGATAATGATTTTATTGATCTAATAATATATTCAAATCCAAAGATGGCTTGATCATCTGACTATTAAGGTTTCTGATATCCAGATATACATTAACATGGATGGCTCATTGGAAAACTACTGGCTCCAGCTGTTTATTCGAGAATGGGCACGATTCTGCATCTTTCTCTACATTGGGTATGTTAGAATTATGTTTCATGCTGGAGTTAACTCTCCATCATTGTATTTTAGTTCTCAATGATTCATGAACATAATAACCATGGCATATACAATATATGTATTAAATTGTTCCTTTGTTTGCCTTCAAGCCCTTCTAGTGTGCTTATTCTCTCTCTCTCTCTCTTCCACAGATGGACTTTCAGGTCACAAGACTTGGCCCCACGTTTCTTTGTTATGCCCACACTAGAGTCCAAAGGGCTGGCAAAAGTACCTCCCATCTACAGCATTGTAAGTTTCAATGGAATAGATTTCATCACTACAAAAGAATAACCCACAAAAGGTTGTTGGTGAAATTTTCATTGCGTATAGACTTCGTTCTATAAAAGCCTGTCTCCTCCCTTTTTCATCTGTTAATGATGTTTGTCCATTGTTGACCATCAAGGAATGAAGTCTTTTTCATTTTCTGCAATAGCCAACAAATCTTTAAATCTTAATTGAGAAAAGCAGGAAGACAGTATTTCAATATATCAAATTGAGTGGACTGCATGCATAACGCACATTGAGTAGATGGTTGGTTGTTACACGTAGGCATTAAAAGATTACTGAAGCAATATATTTGGGGTGATATTTGAACATTTTGTACTGAAGTGAAGTGATTTCGTTGATTTAACCCATCTAACAAGCAAAACACCTATTACATGAAGTTAGAAGTTGGTCCAAAATACCATGAAAATGGTGGTTCAATCAAAGAATTGTGACCTGTAGTTGAGAAAATGATTATATGGATTTCAGATATACTTGTAGTGTCCTTATCTCTAATCTGCTAATTCATGTTACTGCAGGAAATGGATGCAGCAACATTTAAAGGTTTAAGCAGTGATGAATGGCACATTGGGGTGGTAAGTGGCCACTCAAACTCACAGCCATTGGGATTAATTTGTATTATCGTTAGTAGTTAGACTAGTTCCCAATAAACTTTGGTGTGTCCATCTATTGTTTTGTAGTTTTACCAGCTTATCTGCACATGGTCGATTTTCCAGAAACCAAATTCCAATACTCCAGTATAGTTTTTCTATAATCTCCACTTTGTTTAGTATTTTGTGCTGACATGTACTTTGTATCTTTTGTAGCCAACGACCCCTTCCCATGGTGGAAACTTGAAGGATTCCATTCCAGTGATAGTTCAGCATCCCCATGCATATAGGATCACCTCAGTCAATGCTACCTCACCAAGCTTGGCTGGTACTGCTAATTCTGCCCCAGATGCCAATTCAGGTTCTTTTATCTACAGTCATGAACAAAACAATTTTTAGAATGAATTGATGCAAGATGCTATACTGACATAAATTGATTGATGCCAAGATGGATCAGGACAAAAAAAATCAGCATATAGTTTTGATTTTTTTTTCTTTCTAGTTCTTGATACATGATTTTCTTGTTATAGAAACCTGAAAGCGAAAATCAAATACTGTAAATGTTAATTCGTTCTGTTCGGGCGCAAATTCTGCAACCCATTGTGTATCTGAATACTGTTAACTAATGAAAACTGTATATTCCTTCGTCTTTGTCAATTTATGCATTGAGTTCTATTTTCTAAGCATAGTCATGAGAAGCTATGGTGAATCGTGGAGTTACGCCCTTGGTTTGCAGGAGGAAACATGCTGGTTGTCCTTGAGCATCTTTTGTGCCATTACTAACTGAAACAGTGGCTACCAAAGTTGTAGCCATTGTTAAGTTAGGTTTCTCCATTCTCCTTGACAAATGATTCTGGTGCTGGGTACAAGGACTTGTGTTTTCTGAACATTGTTTTTTTCGGCAGTCAAATTCGTCGTAGAATGTTAGTAGTATTTACACTAATCCTTCATGTATGGAAACCTTATTTTAGATGAAAACATTGCAATCAGCTAGCAATAGCATTCCATTCCCTAAATTATTAATAAACTGTTTGTTGTGCCTTCAGCGTAATTAGTTGCGAGGGAAATAACATCCCGGGAAATCTGTCACCACCCGTCTTTTTTTTACGTTGCTCAATAGTGGTAGATATTTTTGAACGTGATTGGTGAATTATTCTAAGAAATTTTACTTATTGATAGTTCAGCATAAAGCGTACGATTGTACCTGTTGAGTAGAAATAGAATTGGTACAGTAAGTTGTATTTTGGAATAGCAAGTTATATTTGATACAGGTTAGCAAGTGAAATATTTGGAAACTCGAACTCATAGTCATGAACCTTTTCAACTTTCAGGTGCAGGCAGGGCCAAAGAGCAGCTGCTGGCAGTATCACCGCGATCAACAAAAGGAATGAAGTGAGCTGGCTTATTTTTCACTATATACCTGTTGGCGAGCGCAAGCAGGAGCAAGAAAGGTGGATTTCCAACATACGTGATAAGAAAACGACCAGAAATGTATCCAAGAAGAGAGATTTAACTTCACCTGCAAATAGCATCATCATCTGCCTTGTGTCACTTCCAAATTTTTGTGGATAAATTGAAATATTAATTTTTTTTCCCCATGATTGTGAAGTTTTACAAATGATCATAATGGTTTTTTCCCCATAGGATTTTAGAGTCTGTATATTATTTTACTCTTGTTTGCTCTATAGAAGAATGTTTATTTTAT
Source organism: Actinidia polygama (assembly GCA_030159135.1). NCBI lineage: Eukaryota > Viridiplantae > Streptophyta > Magnoliopsida > Ericales > Actinidiaceae > Actinidia > Actinidia polygama. Next base: position 7,185,998 of record BRYF01000023.1, on the reverse strand, counting down.
GTGACTTTGTCAATAGCATACAATGAGTCTCAACAAGTTCCTTTGCTGACACATGTGAGAAGGAAAAGAGTTGAACAAAATAAAATAAATGATTATATTTTTTACTGTTACGTTTGGGTGAGTAAGAAATCAAATAATCTGAGATACAGATATGAATGCGATTTTGTTTTTAATTTGTATTTTGATGAACAATCTTGATATATTATAAATCATTTCTTACTTATTAGAAGCAGAGCAAACATCACTATAAAAATATTCCTATAAATACGCTTACAAATTCTATTTTGAATATCAAATATTATTGAACATATTTATCTTTATCAAAGTTAAATTAATTATCTTGTTAAAAAAAACCTTCAAGACCATTTTTATAATAAAGAAATGTAAAAGGTAACAAGTGTAATTAGTAAAGGACTACAAACGACTTAATTTAAAAAAATTTAGGGACCAAGAAGTGTAATTAAAAACTAAATAGAAAAAACTCAAATAATCTAAAAGATAAAAAGTCATAAAAACCCATCATTTCTAAACGGGCTCTTATTCGTGTACCCAACGGCCCGATAATGACATTGGCATTCAAAAACAAAGCGGGCTTTTAGTATGGTACCAATGGCCCAATTAGGGCTCTGTTTTTTAGCTTCCTCATCTCGGTTCCTCAATTGAAATCGGCAGAACATTGAAGTATAGAGCACCATAAAGAAAATCTCACCTATGAATACTTTTCTCTCTCTCTCTCTCTCTCTCTCTCTCTATCTATCTATCTATATATATATATATATATGGATAGTCATCTGCTCCAGCATCATTAGTTTGCAGATTTTTGAAAATTCATCCATAGGATTCAAGAAGCCGTTCTAAGGATCAACCTAAAGTGTCGGCAACAAACAATGAATCTTTTTCTTTTTTTAAAAAAAAATTATTTAACTTTGTCAGTAACAATTGCTCTTATCTTTTTAGTTTTCTTTTTTAAAGTTTATTTAATTTTATCGGTAACAATTATTGTTATCTTTTAGTAGGCCTTCAATCACTACTGCTATTATGCAAAAAAGCTGGCCACTACTACAGTATAGTTATTTTTGTTTTCTTATGTAAAAGAAAAGAAATTTTCATGTGACTATAGGACCCAATGAGAATGAGAACCCGACGTGGTTATTTTTTTTCTATTTAAAGAAAAGATCTTACCCTTGTTAAGAGGTTTTCTCTCTCTTTGCATTCTAATATTTTCTTCTTTGAATAAAAGTTTCAAGTTTTAAAGTCTTCCGCTTAACATTTGGTATCAGAGCCAATTAGATCAAGCAATGATAGCCGGCTAGATCATATCTGTTAGTCCATATCAGGTATAATTCTTTGAGTTTACTATTATGTTTTATTTTAGGTTATTATTATGAAATGTTTTATTTCAATTTTATCTGCATGTTGTTCATACATAGGTGATCCCTTGTGACGGTTTCGCAGTACGAATATTAATCAATTTTTTATGTTTAGAATAAAAATTATTATTGATTAATAATGAATAATTCACTTTGTCGGGTTACCTATACCGTGAATGCCAGGAGGGCGATAGGCGATTATGGTCATGTAAGACTTGTAAATCGGTGTCCGAAGAATCCATTATTGATCTTGAAATAATTTGATTTCTACATAACAGAAAGAAGAATATTATTATACTGTAAATCTACAAAGTCATCTTAGTATGTTGTGAAAAAAAGGAGTAAATTTCAGAGAAAAGAAAGATATCTGAATGGGTAACAGATTGATAATTTAACATCATGGCCCTATCATCAGAAAATGATGCCATTAATGCATCTTATGACATATTGACATCTTTTGATAAAAATAATTTTAACAAATATGGAATTAATTGAATATAATAATATTCAAAAACAATTAAATAAGTGAACAATTTTCTAAGCAGCATGGCAATTAAAACCATGGAACAAACTTTAGCAATGAAGATAATGATACAATATCTTTACTTAATCCTCATGATATTGTCAAATATAGAGGAAAGTATAAATATATGCATATAGGTTTGGTACAAGTAGCATTTAAACCTCTCACCTTATTAGGTGTTAATGCTTGTATTCAGACAACATTAAATGATTCTAGATGTATGGATTGGCAAAAATCCATTATGGGTGATTATGGGTGATGTTGAAACTAGCTTGTGTCTAGGACCAGTCTACTTTAATGTTTACCCTAATCTGACTTTGTCTTTAATCGATAAGAATTTAGGATAAGCGTGTAATTTAAAAATAATAACTAAGGGATATAACTTTCTCTCTGGATTTGAAACGGTTGCAGTTTGTTATTGTGTTTATTATTGACCACATGTATAGTCATTGAAATTAATAGGAGCTTTATCAATTTGTAAATTATTTTTTACCCTTTCAGCAAATAGCTTAGGTAATCCATCAATAAACTTAGCTTTCCAATAAGCAGAATTGGCATCATGTATGCCCATTACTTTTGCTAAGAAAATATCCTTATACCACCTAAAATGTGCTAAAGATGCACACTTTAAATTATGTAACAGATATCTTTGGCTTTCATTATTGCTGCTAACCGTTCTTATAAAATGATAGGCAATTGATTGGATTAATGTATAAATGATATCTGGTTTAATGATTTCATCACCAGCTTCATTTATCTCTTTTTTGACAGAAGTTAATATTTCCTGTCTTTGGTCCTGGGTGAGATAATTTTTCCACCATCCTTTTAGGGATCCAATAAATTCACATATAATCATTAAAGCAATATCATTTTCAAAATTATGATTCTGTTGACATACAGTAGCGTACATCATGATTTGGTGCATGGTATTTTCCATTTGATATTCATTCATATTATCAATGTCCCATGCATAAAAGAGACTTCCTGAAAAGTTTATTTGATATTGAGGTAAGGATTCCTCAAATAAAATATCTTGAAGAGTAGGTCTAGGATAGTAATGTCTTCTTGACCCTACCAATCCAGCAAAATGTTACTGTTTATAAGAGATTTTATTAATATTATTAGATTGTAAATCTTGAAACATTTTCGCAAGATTTTCTTCATCTAAATCTCCATCTATATCAGGAGGTTAATATTTAATCATATTTATACTTAAACCTTTTATTTTGGTCTGTAATTTTTTTAAGAATTCATTACATTTTTTATTATCCATGAGATTAAAATTGGGAATACTCATGGGTGATTTAATTTTAACATGTTCTATTTTAAAAGGTTTAGAAACAATTTCTTGTCTCTTATCCTCCGTATATGTATCTTTAACTAGATTTTGAATATAATATTCAACTCTAGTTAACTTGTTACCAATTGTTTATAAATTTAAATTGGTAAAATTATTTTGTTTAATTATTTTACTGCTATCTTTATCTCCAACAGGAAGAAGGGATGCAGCTAGATTTTGAATATAATATTCAACTCTAGTTAACTTGTTACCAATTGTTTATAAATTTAAATTGGTAAAATTATTTTGTTTAATTATTTTACTGCTATCTTTATCTCCAACAGGAAGAAGGGATGCAGTAGCCTCAAAATTATGAGATCCTCCTTCTATACTGAAGAAGTAGTAGTAGAATGAACGCTGAATAATATTATTTTCAGTGGTTGTCCAATTGATTTGAAAATTTTCTAAAACCAAAGTTTTATGGCCAAAATAACTTTCCTTTTCAATAAAAGAAAAGTTTTTGTTATTATAGGTAGTTATAAACCACTCTGAAAAATGTACTAATTTCTTAACTTCCTGTAGATGAAGATAATATTCTTCTTTAAAATAATCAATTAAATCTTGATTATATGTATTACTATACCATTTAACAAAACCTTTATATTGTGGTTCTGCTAAATTTTCTCTCATATGTTCTCTTAAAATATGATGATATTTACCATTAACATTAAATAAATATTTTGTCATGGTAAACTAAAATTTATTTCACTAGCAGTAGGAGAGGTTCTAGAATTCCTCCTATTTATATTCTACTGATTATGGTAAATTCCATGAGGGATTTGCTTAGGAAATATCCTAATTCCTTCAACTGAATTATTTGTAGGAATATTTTCCACTTGGGATTCTTCTATCTCGTCTCCGACAAAGTTAAATAAACTTTAAAAAGAAAAAGAAAAAGATTCATTGTTTGTTGCCGACACTTAAAGTTTATCCTTAGAACGGCTTCTTGAGTCCTCACGGATGGATTTCCAAAAATCTGCAAGCTGATGATGCTGGAGCAGATGAATATCCATCTATTCTGAAGCAATATTTTCAAGGTCTTCATTTTGTTGTTGACCTTTCACCTGCTAGAACCTCTTCATTATCATCTGGAAAAGATCCCATAAATGAATCCTCTAAAGTTTGATCAATTTGATCCTTAAAATATTTCATACATTTTTTAAGGAGATCAAACTCAGAAATATCAGGATCCTTTGATCTAATCTGTCTTTTAAGTAAATCAAAAGGATCTAAAGATGTTTTTTCCAAGAAAGTAGATACTTCCTTATTAGAAATCTTATACTAGGAGAAATATTCACCATCCTTAGTATTAATCTGACCAAATAGATCGGTGGTAGGAGTACATATTCCCTTGTTACAAATCTGAACATTATTCAGTTTATATCTTATATTCATATTTCTACCACTAGCATTAGATAATACTTGGGCAGTATTTTCAAAATATTGAGTAGGAACTAATCCTTCTTGGATGCAGTTCATATCTGCACCACTATCAATTAATGTAATAGCATTTTCAATAGTGAATTCATTATAAATTACTAAATCAATTCTGACATACCATTTTTTATATAAAACCTGATTTATTATTAACAAGTTAGGGAGAAATTCCTCTTCTTTCTCTTTATGTTTTAAAGAGTCTTGGCTTATAAGCTCTTGTCCTTTTATAATTTGAGACAAACTAGATATTTGAAAACCTAAATCTGCCAGTTTTCTATCTTGAGCAACCTCCTTCTCCTTAAGCTGCTTAATATCTAGTTTAAGAGTATTTATTTCTCTTTTTAAATCATTAATCTGAATTGGTTTAGAAGTTTCATTTACTTCCATTCTTTTAAATACTTCACTCAAGGATGTTTATTTTTTTCAGATGGCTTCATCATCCTCATCTAGAGGAAAAGGAAAGGGAAATTACCCCAGAGCTAGAGGAAGAGGAGGGAGAAATTCTCCACAAATTCATATTGATAATGAAGGTTTCAGTATGGTGACCAGTTCCAATTTATCAAAATTGAAACAAAGAGGGCATATTTGAGATCCATCTTCTTCTGCTAATAATAAGCAGAAACAGAATCAAAAAGACGATATTTCTTCTAAAGAAACCTTAGCTAATATTGTAGCTAAAGATGAAAATGCGGAATATATTTCCAAGAGCTTTCCTCGGCATATTTGCTACATGCCGGAAGACTCTCATCTATTAGATGACCATTGGGCAATAAGAGCCAAGTATTTTTGCCCTTATCAACTCCCCACTGGTGCAAATAGGCCCAGATACTATTATGAGGCTATTATGAGCTAGACTGACAGTATGGATATTCACCGTACTAGAGAAAATCCTGAAGAGGTTATTATCAAAAATGTTATTAAACCAGGAAACTAGGGTTTTGATCTTACAAGCCCTAAAATCTTGAATATTAATAATGCTGCCCATAGATATAATTATTGGGATTATCAAAAGGGCTTTTATGATACCTTCTTGTATCAAAACAAGAAAATGAAGCATACATGGTTTATTAAACTATGTCAAAGGATATTTTCTGCTGGAAGAATTGGCAAAGGATATTTCCAGCTGGAAGAATTGCCTCTTGGTTTTATGACTTGTGGCTCATATATGGGCCTACTCTTGAAATTCTTCCTTCCAATAAATATTATAATTTACATCACACACGCTCTACTTTACATGATCCATCCAATTTCAACTAAACAACAATGATACTGACGATTTAACCCATCTAACAGGCAAAACACCTCTACTATTACAGAAGTTGACACTGGAAGAGAGAATTACAGAAGACATGCAGTTAAAATGCACTAATACCAGTGGGATTCATGAAATAAAATGGGGTAAGAAGTTTGCTGATTCAATAGTTACGTAATCACAGCACAAGATCTTGGGGCCAAGAATTTACATGAAATCGCATTCTTTGAGATTCTCATTAAGTTACATCTTTTGCACACGTCTGAAGAGATGAACTGTATGTACCACAAATAGTCCGAGGGACAACTTTTAAATTACACCCAAAAAAAATGGAAACGAAATATGCAACTAACTCTACAAATCCGTGACATGGTGAGAGAGAAATTTCATAGCCCTCTGGACAGAATTTCATGTCCGAGTGAGAAAGATGCCTGTAAATCTTTTCCACTCTCTTCATTTCCAATTCGGAAATAGTCCCCCAAGTCTATCAAATAGAAAGTGATTTTGAGAGCTTCATTCGGTAAGATCGGTGCTAGAACATTATTTCAAAAGAATATATGTAACCTTCTTGGTTGAAAGCGGGACGAAACTGCTTCAAACTAAATATTCCACTATTGACGTTAAAAAGTGATCCTTCACAATCAAGAATGGGCATTGACGTTCAGAGTTCAAACCACCCTTTTCAGATCACGAACTGATGCCAAATGATCCTGCAAGATGAACAGAATTTTCGTCATTTATAACAAATAAGAATCCGGTTTAAAATTACGTCAATTTTTCTTAGGACAGGACTAAAATACATCAATCAATTTATCCCAAATTTCCTGCATTAGGACAGTGGACAATATTCAAAGAGACATTTTCAACACCTTGAATCGGCCTTGCAAATGGCAGAACAGTTGTGTAAAGCTTAATACAACACAAGGAAGTGATTTTCCAATACGAAAAACTGTAATGTAATGCTGGTCCTCAAACTTACCGAGATAAAATCAAATGCTTTGGTCTCCTCTTTCTTTGAACAATTCATCATAGAACTGGGAGTTTGAATCGGAGTATTTGGATTGAAAATATCAGGAAGGGGCGAAGAATATAACCCTCCTTTAGTTCCAGAAGCATGACTGGCTGATCCATTTTGAGATTGCAGGTGCCCCAGCTGCTGGAAGTTTGACATTGCTGCTAAGAATTGCTGCTAAGTCCCCATGGCACCATAATTCACTGTCTGAGTAGGAAAAGCTGGATTGAACATTAAGCCAGATGGTATATTATATGCCATATGACCCAAAGGAAACATAGAATTCGTATTTATTCCTGCTGCTTGAGAGCCAAGTAGTCCATTTAAAACAATGTTAGGAACTTGGTGAGTCAGATTCGTATTGGACTCTGAAAATATGGTTTCAGAGAGTTTCCCAGGGGCGGTTCCTTCCTGCTGAGTGCTTGAGGCATTTTCCTTGATTGACAAACTAGCCATTAAATCGTGAACATCTTTTCTCTGAGATTCCTCCTGTTGAGGAATTTCTGTATTAGACCCAAAAATATCAAATGATTCAGTTCCATTTCCATTAGCTGTCACATGGACATCAGATGGCCCTGTTTTACCAATATTCATTCCTGAAAAAATATCATCCGCTTATTGTTTATCGTCGCCGCTGCGAAATGAAACATCAGCAAACGGGTCGTCATCATTTTCCTGTTCGCCAGCACTTACACCGGTGTCCAAACTACCTCCAAATAAATTATCAAATATAGGGGCCATTGATGACTTAGGATTAGGCAAGAGTTGATCGCTCTCCATTTTAATAAATTCTTCTGTACTATTGGAATAATCAGGACTACTGGTGTCTATTAAGTCAGGCATCTGAACAGTAATTGTCTCAGCCTTTATTGTCTTCTCTACGTGGCCCATTGTGCTGCCTGTTTGTTCTCCATCAGGAAGGTTCAACACCTGCTCATCAAAAACCACACATTTATTCAAACTGCAACATTGCACCACAAATAGAGGCTCATGAACTCACAGGGAAGAAGTCTCTGACAGGCTACAGATTGGAATTGGACATCTCCACAGGGAAAATATGAACTGTTACCCAGCTTCAAGAAAAATATGAACTGTTAAAGTTGATCTTATGGGTGAGAGTACATGCGTTCATCATGCTAGCTCCTCCTACAGTATTTGTTTGTTGTGGATCAGGACCTCAGTGGTGGACGCAGAAATTTTGCCGAGGGGGGGGGCAAATTATACATTTTCAATGGACTTTTCGGGAAAAAAAAATTTAGGTGGGCCAACTTTAGCAAAATAGTCAAAACTAACAGAAAATATTGATCAGGTATTGACTCCTATTGCTTGAGGCTGTTGAGCGAGAAGATATTGATCATTCTCTCAACTGAATCCATTGTATGCAAGAATACTAATGCCAATATTGTTTTTCACTTCTCTTGCGAAAAAGGGACACGCCCATGAGAGAGAGAGTAGGAATCTAAAACACATCAATATAAAATTAACTCACCTTGTTTGACTTTTCCCTCAAAGAAGATTGGGGAGACTCTGAGCATCTTATTACAACATCTATGCTTTCACTGAAATAAGAAGCCACGATAGAAAATTGCTCAACATCTTTTCTCCTCAAAATTGCCTCAAGAACGCAGACAGCTTTCATACGGACCTAACAAGTTTTTATATCCACCCAAAAAGAAGTTAATTGAGGCACTTTATAAACAAACCAGCAGCATAATTGAATATAGCCTTCGATATTGTCAGTTGGTGTTGTTTGTATGTATATGTGCACATGCATCTCTGCGCATGTGAGAGAGAGATTCTTTATGCAGTCATAGTTTTATAAGTTATGTAACCTATATGGTCCATACTTAAAAATGAGCATGCTTGTGGTGAATGAATCTCTGTGTCCATTTGTGTGGAGTAATAATACAATATTTAATAAACCAGTATGCCAACATAAAGAGAGCATGCCTGCCACAAAGTAGATAGGAGTTTTGATTCGAGGGAATGACTTATTAAAGCCAATGCATCCAACTTTGAGGCCTCCACAATGAAAACCTGAAGTGCATCTCTAGAGGGTTGTAAACGGACACCAACAGATGTTACAATGGTCTCCAATAATCTCTCCTCTCGAGTCTTATTCTCAGCATACTTTGAACTGGTCTCCCCATTGGATGTTTCTTTCTGGTCTGTGTCATCCTGACCCCAAGATCCAGTATTGACATTGTTTGAGAACCGAGAAGTGGTCTGTGTTTTACTTTGACATTCGACTCGATCATTAGTCAATGATCTCCGAAGATTAGGACTCTTGTAACTTCCAGTGTCGTTCTTCTTCAGCGATTGTGCTTGGGTTAAACTACTCAATCCCTGCTTTATTGTAGCACTTCCAATACCAACCACCTCACTTAGAAAAGACTTCTTATCATCTGATGGCATTTCAAAGTTTGTATTCCCAAAACCTTGTATCCGCTTATTAAAATCTACTGCAGGTGCTGGCTTGTTGTCATCTGCAGAGAATATAGCAGATATAGCTTCATGGGCTGTGTCCCGCACTTCCTTATTTAGTGCATCTCTCTTCAAAGGATCCAACCGCCCCTTGTAGTGAAATAACTGGCGCACACTGATGAGTTTCTTTGCATTTCCCTCCTGAACTCCACACCAAATTTCCCCACTGCATCCTTGATTAGCTTCAAAGCCTACAAAATTCCAGAATAAATGAGCACCAAAATGTATTAATTTTTTGTATTGCAAAGTCAATTAAATCACTGTTTTTCTCAATAATCTGATCTTTTATCTGTCAAATGCAACAAATCCCTACTAAGCATTAACTCCAGCCAAATGAATGCCATCAGTTCGATATCAATACAAAATCAAGGCATTGTTAAACGGTTGTCATGCAAAACCTTTCCACACCATTGCACTGTTGAGCTTCACAAATCTGAACATCTTTCTCATAAATTCATCCTGAAAAACTAAACTCTTAATGCAAGTCATAGGTGGGCAAGTCCACCGGATCAAGAAGCTGAAACCAGTGCTATGGAAAATCAAATTAAGCCAAAAGCTAGTAAGAGGCAAAACTTAGATGCCTATTCTCCACCATGCAATACAAGAACCCAGTTTAAAGCAGATTCAGGAAAAATTAGATCAAATCTAAACCAACCAACATATGAAACACACGCAAAAAAAAAAGAAATTGAATCCTAACCCACTATTTATATCATACAATCAAGGCAATTATATCTAATTGATATTAAAAACTACATATCAAAAAAATCGAAACCTAACCCACAATTTTGTGTCATGCAATGAAGACAATCATAGCTAATTGAACTTAATAATAAGAGATCAAAAAAAAAAAATCGATGGCCAACTTACCAAAAAAAAAATTAAAAAATCCATGCCCAACCACAATTTTCGACCATACAATGAAGAGTGAAGACAATTCCAGCCAATTATGAGTACACAAAATAATTAACAATTGGGCTGTTATGGTTGATGCGTTTCAATATAAACTCAGATACCTCTTTCACAATACTGACGAGCGAAGAAGCTCGCAAATCTCCTCCAATTTGTACACAGGCGTGACCTTATCCTCATCTGACGACGGGCGAAACCTTTAAACTTTTAAATTTGTCACAATTCAAATTCTTTATCAGTTTTTATTTATAAATAGATTGATGATAATAACTATTTCCTGCAAAAATAATAATTAAAAAAAGAACGTCACGCGGATTTAGACTCTTTTAAAATTCTTAATTTTTATAATTAAAAGACTTATCCAAGCAAAATCTAGAGAAAAAAATAGAAATCAAGTGAAACAAAAATTTTATTTCACGTAGAAATAAAGTATCTAAAGATTCTGAAATCTTAAAAAGTGTTATAATGTCTGGTTCTTTTTCATATATCATTTATTCAAGCATTCTTTGTTGTTACTATCAAGTTAGTTGATGGGGGTTTGAATTGTGATAAATTAAAAACTTTATGACCTAATTTATTTAAATTAGGAATTCGTTATCAAAAGTCAAACCGTTATAAAAACTTCATGATATATATATATATATATAACTTCTGAAAATTCCGACGCATAGCTGGAGTAGCTCAGTTGGTTAGAGCGTGTGGCTGTTAACCACAAGGTCGAAGGTTCAAGCCCTTCCTCTAGCGTTTTTACCTTTATCTTTTCCCCAAGGCATTTTGAGAAAAAAACAATAATTTATGCGTTTGGGTTGTGAAATGAAAAACTCAAAAACCACTGAGATGGACCCACGGTTGTGAGCTGCAGTCTAAGATTCTCATCTACTAAGTATTAACAGGCGGAGCCAGAACTTACAAATTTAGTAGGGTCAAAATTGTCAAAATTTATGTTCAGCGAAATAAAAATTTATAAAATTTAGAGTAAATTACTAATTTTTTATGGGGTTAAAATTGTCAAAATTTATGTTCAGCGAAATAAAAATTTATAAAATTTAGAGCAAATTACTAATTTTTTATGAGGTCAAAATTGTCAAAACTTAAATCCAATAGGGTCAAATTAATAGAATTTAAGATAAATTATTAATTCTTTGTATGGTCAAAATTGTATTTATATAAATTATATTAGGGATATTAGTATAATTTTTTTTCCGAATAGGGTCATTTGACCCCACTTGCCCTACTACGACTCTGCCAATGCTACTAACATTGTTTACTGTTGTCCCTGTTGCCATAACCAAAGAAAAAGCACATGAACAACCAGTCTGTCCTTGAGTAGTTGAGTAGGAGGCAACTTTACTTTCAGAGAGAGGCAACTTGATTGTGAAAATAATATGGTAGTTGGGGCATAAAGAGTTCGACAGAGGGTAAAATATGGCTCATTAGTAAGGTTGGTGCCCCATACAATGGCCTAGACACCTGCAAATCACTTATCTACCTCTCCGTATATTATTCAGTAGGTACTAAATCACCGACTCCCAATCAATAAGAATAGTAATCACGGAATGGATAAAGCCAAACTCACTTTAATATCCCATCCCTGTTTACTTGCTATCAGTGGGTGATTCCGTCGAACAGATCCCTTGGTTGATCGAAAGAGGAACTTTCATCAGTCCCAACCAATAGAGTGCATCTTTAAAAAAAACACAAAAAAATTATACAAAATGATGTTGCCTAGCGGTCGACCTACCATTCAAATGCAAATAACTATTAGACTATCTTTTAATTACAAGAGTGTCACTGTCACATCATTCTGGTGTCAGTTTTCATACAAGAATTCTGGTAAAATAGCATTTTCTTGTCATTTCACTTTCAGTGCTCACACTACAGAGAATGAAAACTATGTAAGAGTGGCAAACTGTTGTGTTTTCAGGTTAGGTATTTTTAACCAACAGCTGAGGTCATGAATGGCTCTCATCACAAACCACACAATCTACAAACAAGGCCAAATCTTCACAATCAATGCCATCACCAAACAACTTACAAGTTACAGCAAAGCTACAAGCAATACAGAAGTGGTTGCAGAAATTTAACCAAAATGATACCAGAACTGAAGTTTAATAGGCTACCAACAATTTTGTTGTTTAGGTTCTTTGGTTTAAAAGATGAAGTTGAAAGATGCTACAGGACTCTCATGGCATGCCTTTTTAGTACAAACTGGTCCCCTCAGCAAAACCCATCTACAAAAATCAGAACACTTTCTAAAATGTCAACATTCATTCAAATCTTAGATTACCAGACTCTCAAGTCATCAACCATGGAGTTCTATGAGAAACAAGATCTCTGGAGCTTCATCGATGAAGAAAAGAAGCACATAAACTTACCTAGGAGACTCTCTTTTGGTAATCATGAACCCGATCCTTGTTCAGCGAGAGCATCTTCTGCTTCCACAACATCATTTCCTCTATGGCCTACGAGCCCCGAGACACCATGGACGCTATCCCCTGTGCGCACATCTCCTACCAGCGCTCTTCTCTACCATTGCCTAGCATCGCTCCACCGCCACGAAGGCAACATCTTCTCAATCACAGTCTCGAGAGATTTTATCTTCACTGGCTCCGAGAGTAGTAGGATCTACGCATGGAAGCAACCGGATTGCACCGACATGGGTTATATCAAGGCTAATGCTGGTGAAGTCCGAGCCATTTTGGCTCATGGAAGAGTGCTCTTTACCACACATGGTGACCGGAAAATACGCGTGTGGGACGTGGCATTAAAAGAGAACTTTCGACCAAAGAAGATCACAACTCTGCCACGTAGAAGCTCATTCTTCTTGTATCCGAGGAAGAACACTCATCAGCACAAGGACTCTATCTCCTGCATAGCTTACAACCACGCAGAAAAGCTATTATATACAGGTTCATGGGACAAAACAGTCAAAGCTTGGAAAGTTTCAGAAAGGCGATGTATCGATTCATTCGTGGCTCACGAAGGTCCGGTTAGTGCAATTGTAATCAACCAACTAGATGGGTGTGTCTTCACTTGTTCCTCTGATGGCACGGTGAAAATATGGAGAAGGGTTTTCAAGGAAAGCTCACACATTCTCACCATGACACTAAAGTTCCAACCCTCACCTGTTAATGCCTTGGCATTGAGCTCTTCGCTGAGCGGTTGTTTCCTCTACTCTGGCTCCTCAGACGGGCTTATAAATTTCTGGGAGAAAGAGAAAATGTCCTCTAGATTCAACCACGGAGGATTTCTACAAGGTCATCATTTCTCTGTGCTTTGCTTAGTGACCATAGGGGACTTAGTCCTCAGCGGCTCTGAGGATGCAACTATAAGGGTATGGAGGAGAGAGGAGGGAAATGCATTCCATTCGTGTCTCGCAGTCATGGACGGCCATCACGGGCCAGTGAAGTGCTTAGCAGCTTCTTTGGAAGTGGAGGATAATGTAATAGGGTTGTTAGTATATAGTGCGAGCTTAGATCAAACCTTCAAGGTTTGGAGAGTGAAAGTCCATCCTACCGAGAAGGTGAACCTGGAAAAATTGGTGGCAAATGGTCAACAATCGGAGATTGCAGAATGTCAAGTGAATCCAGTATTATCGCCTTCTTGGGTAGAGAAGAAGATACAAGGCAGCCACTTTTAGGAGGAAAAGAATAACTTGAGAAGATACGAGTCTTCGTGAGCTTTTATTTGACATGTTTATGCCATTGTTAGGTTCAGTTTAAACGTCACAATATTATACGGAGGAGTGACCAACTATGTTTTCTATTATGGTAACTGTTTGTGTATTTCAGATAGTGTTTTTGGGTAAGAGCATTTCAGATGATCCTAAACGGACTGACTTTTTGATAAGTCAAAAAATCATCAAAACCTAACTTCAAGATTATCGTAGTTAATCGTATCTGAATGAAAGAGTGAAGCCAAAGATCCAAAGTAAAAACGAGAAGTAACAGTGATACTTGCAATCGCAATAGCTACAAGGCGAGCTTAAAAGTAAACAAAAACTAAGCAAACGACATCCCTATCTGAGATGACATAAGAAAGGTACTAGTAACATCAGCATCTCATTCGTTACAGTTAGCTAGTAGAAATTTCTAAGATACTGTCTTGGCGTCTGCAGAACACACTTAACGCAGCTCAAATAAAAGATCAGATAGAAGAGGCATCATAATCATCATGATTGCACGTGCATGTAAAAACAGTTTATTGTGGCTTCATTTAAAATATCTAAGGGAATGTCTAAACAACGTCTAATATGTTCCAAAGCTTTGAACCATGGAATTTGAAATGATAACTTGGCAGCCAACAAAGATCTCTTTGTTACATAAATCACAAAGAAAAATAACACAACAATGATCACTTGAACTTTATTCTCACTGAAAAGAAATATAAACCTATGAATCTTTATATGAAAGAAACAAATCTAGTTGCACACTTGCAGGAAAAGGAATGGAAGCACAACAATGTTAATATCCATTTTCATCATATACAAACCTTTGTCAAAGATGGGCTTCACAGATAAGATACCGACCCCATTTCTGGAAAATACCTTGTGCATCAAATGATTCCAACTTTCTCGTCCTTCCCTCCAGTGAGTCAGTGACCCGTCTAGACACCCTCTCGCTTGTTTTCAGAACAAGTTTTTAAACACATGTCTGCGCCAAACATGTTTTTTGTTTCTGTTTTTCAACCAAAAATAACAAATACTCGTTTACAGAAAACGGAAAAACAGAAAAATATAAGCATTAACAAACAGGCCATGAGATTTGAAATTCAGAAAGCACTACATTTACATAGCAATTTCAAAATACTGAAATACAGGTTGAGAGGAACAATTATAATAACCAAAACATCTGGACATTCCCAGTTATTAATCCGCCTGGTAGGGCGAATTTCGAATCCAAGAAATACTACAAGCCTAAAACAGAAAATCATATGAGACTCTGGAGCAGATTGCCAACCTAAAAACCCCTTTGGTGTTTTAGGAACATTGCTTTCTTCATTTTCCTGGTACTTAGTTACGGTTCTTGCACTTCTCCATGGCCCTTGGAGCTGCAAGCAACATCATCGAAGTTAATCAAATCCCGCAAGTAGAAATATAGTCAATTGTTTAGATGGTAAATGCAAAGCTCAAAGGTTTTAGTGATTGGACTATACGATATAATGCTTTGAGAAATATGAATCTGGACCACATATTAGTTCATCTGTGTATTTTCTACGTCCTAAGTTGTGTTGGAATGATGAGGAACTCCATATAGTAAAAGAGAAGCGACAAAAATTATATGTAGGTAGAAGTAGGTGATATACCTAGCCCGATTGCCTCTGAGCTTTTCATGATCCTTAATCTCTTACATGAATCAATGAACATCCTGTGGTAAAAGAACACAAATAAAACCAGGTGGGTATATATCTATAACCAAAGATAAGAAAATTCAACATCAAGTAGTAACTGGTTCCAAGATTCCAGTTCAAAACTGCCACAACATAAAAGGAAATCGTATGGAAAATCATGTTAGGTGATTCTGAGTTATGATTTTATTGATTTTCTTTGAAGAATTGATTGTTGTCACATGTATAAGTTACAGGCCTTACGGCTTTCATCATTTTAAATATGAAATGACTCGTTGCCAAACAATCAGAAGCAGGACATGCAGCAAAAAAATAAACTGTTCCATTCCATTATATTCTCAATTTATTAAACAAAAACAAGGACAGAGAATTTTCTCAGACATTGACAGCACATCTCGAGTATATGTATGTGATTGGAAAGAGAACTTACTCCCATGGAACATCACCACCAAGCATCCAATCACCATCTTTGTCTTCATAGGTAAGCACGTACTCAGAGCCGTGGAGAAGATCCATTAAGTGACTTTCGCTAAGTCCATCTCGCCCTGGAAGTTTATCAGAACTGCACTGCCCTGAATCATCACAAAGACTGGTATCAAAACACAGCACAACACATTACAACAATTCATTGTATATGCACAAACACTCTATACACTAAATAAAGATCTTTCATATCAAAGAAAAATTATGCCCAGCACTGCAGCTAAGATAAATATCCGGGAAAAAGAGAAGATAAGAAAGAAATCAGGTAGACCAAAATACCATACTTTTCAAATATAGATGATCATATCGGGAGGGAAAAAATGATGACCAAGATTGCAGCTAAGAGAACTAAAGATATGGGGGTGGGGGTGGGGAGAGAGAGAGTTCCTTGCCTAATAGTAAAAAATTAAAATTTTTGTAACTGTTACAAGTTGTTTTGACTAGTATATTTCTCAAACATTAGAAGACTAGAGCTCATGAGTAGCTAAGCTGATTCTCTGAAGGAAAAATAAATAAATAAACAAAACAGTAGCTAAACTGATTTCTCAACTAAAAGACTAATGACATAACTGCAAAACTACAAAATATAAAGGAAAGAAACATCTCTTCATCAAGAACTTGAAAGGAAAATCTACAAACACACCGAAAGAGATTAGCCTTATCTCGACAAATAGTATATATTTCGTCAAGCCATTTCCTGCTTAACAGTGTGTGTGTGTGATAGATAGATAGATAGATAGATAGATAGATAGATAGATAGATAGATAGATAGATAGATAGATCGAGAGAGAGAGAGAGATTTGGGGTTAGGGTTTTTGATTCACTCAGTTAGGGTTTTTGTGTTGGTGAATGATGTTGAGGTTGTGGGTCTCTCTCTCTCTCTCTCTCTCTCTGATTTTTATCTTAGTTCTCTGTATAGGTGAGTAGACAAAACTGCATATTACAATCAATTCTTTATCAGTGAGAGAGAGAGAGAGAGTACCAATTGTAAAGCAGCTGAACATCTTCTCAAGGGCTGATGAGAGCTCCATATAGTTGAAGTAGGTCCTAAGATCAACCTTCCTTAGGTATGGAGCACCATCCATGCTAACCTTAACATAGAGGCACCCTGACCCCGACTTCCCGTCATCATCGTTGTTCTTCGTTAAATTCGTAGCCATGGTATTCTTCCGGAAAGATCGAACTGGCGGCCATCCTACCACCTGTGCCCTGCAACAGAAACATAACATGTTATCACTTAATAGTAATACATACACCATATGTGATATGACCAAAACGTTCACAAGGAAATGAAGCAATCATGGAAATAACTTGAGAATGAGGATGATAGAGAAAGAAGAGAACAGCCATGAATTATGCACCGAAACTGCTCACACTTTTTTTTCTAATAGGAAAACTAAAACAGGGAAATTAAATCCAAACAAATCACCAAAACTATAAATTGGGGATGAAACTTAGCAGGAAAAATACTAAATTCTTAGTCTACTATTTTTGCTTGGATCCTGAAATATTTAAATTCCAAGGCACAAAAAAAACTAATCTTCTTCCTCTTCCACCGTCTTTTACCAACCCCAAAAAATAATCCAACGTGGAACAAGTAGAGAAGTATCCAACAAGAATAGCAACAAGTAGAGAAGTATCCAAACACCAAAAAAAAATCACAAAAGTATAAACTGAAAGCAAAAGAGAGAGAAACTCACTTAGCAGCAGGAGCACTAGCCTGAGTCTTCTTCTCAAGAACAGATTTTTGAGGTGAACAAGGCACGACTTCTTTGTTCATACTAGTCCCACCCAAACATGACTGCTGTGTACTGTTATTCTCCAAGCCGATTTTCCCATTTTTAGGAGATAACAAATGGGCATTTTTGCCCAAATCAACCTCAGATCCACCATTAACAGAGAAAACCCATTTTCCAGAACCATCAATTGCATCAGAAAAGCCCCTTTTAGACCCAGAAACAAAGTTCTTCATAGGGCTGTGACAATACCCATTAGCCTTATCCTCCAAATCTTTCCCAAGTCCGGGCAAACCAAGACACAGATCAGTGTCCTTGAAGTTGAGAACATTGTTTTTATCATCTTCAGAAGAGACTATAGTGGAGGAAGATGAAGATGAGAGTTTGTCAGAGCTTCTTTCCATGGAAGAAGTCTCTGACAAGCCTATGTAATCATGTTCTAAAGACTTAGACATCAAAACTTCAACAACACAAACCACAAATCCAAAACCAGAAAAACTCAAAATCTACTTGGATAGAGTAGAAGAGAGAAAAGGAAGAAGAGAATAGTTTTGAGTGAGAGCACAAGGGATGGGTAGAACGAAGAGAGAGGCTGTTTCAAGCTACCTAAAAGGGGCAAGTTTCACCGCTGGTTCCTGTGGTTTTGGAAATATCTCATTACGGTTACTGTAGTTTTAATTTTAACAATTAAACCCTATATTTTTCACTCTCTCTCAATGTTGAAACATACTCTGTATTGACAGAAAATGCAGGGGGAAAAATCCATACATTTTCCGTGAGCATTTTTAACGGAGTTGGATAGAGTGATGCATTAAAATTCATTGAACGATTCAAGATTATAAGGCCCCATTTGGGGTATTTTTTTACTAAAAAATCTTGTTTTTTTTATGTGTTTGGGGTAAATTTATTTGGGTTGAGTTTTATGTGAATGTATAAAAAAAAAATTTTTGTAGTTTTTTTGTCACATTTTACCTAAAAAAATCTATCATTCGTCTATGTAGTTTAGGAAAAATCTCACTTTGGTCCCTGTTCAAAGTGTACTCAAAAGAAACAAAAAGCAAGTCTACTCAAAAGAAACAAAACGCAAAAACGCAGTAATGGTTGGTTTCATGAATTAAATACACCTCTTTCATTACTTCAGCATTTCACAGCAAAAACCATTGCCACTAAGTTTTAGTTATTTTTAAGGGCTCCGTTGGCTGGAGGATATGGGAGGGGATAACTTTTAGAGGGGGATAACTTTTGAAGGGAGATAACTTTTAACTTTGTTTGGATAAAATTTAGAATGGGTGGATAAGGGTGGGGGATAAGGAAGAAAATACATATAGAGAAATAAAATATAAAATATTTAGATATGAAAAATATCTATTTTGTTTCTATATATATATAAAAATAAAAATATACATTTTGTTTCTCTCTATATATTTTTTTTCCTTATCCTCCACTCCCTTATTCCCCGGATAACTTTTAGTTAGGGTCTAAGCCACCCAAAAATTATCCGCATTTATCCACCTGTTGGTCTAAAAATTATCCGGGGGAAAAAGTTATCCGTCAGCCAAACATCCAGGGGGAAAAGTTATCCGGGGGAAAAAATTATCCCTCCTCCTTATCCCCTTGCCAAACGGGCCCTAAAAGTTACATCAAATACCATAGTTAGGGAGACACCGAGAAATGAAACGGTTTGCACCTTATTGCTAAGTTTTGCACCTTTAAAATTAGAATTTTAAATTTGCTCCTAGCATCACTCAACACTATCTCACGCTACGGTCCTCCTATCCTAGCCGAATTTGATTCAAGAGAGATGAATTTGTGAGCCGTGAAACTAAATGGTGAGATGGAAATTGGAAAAAAGGAAACAAAAAAACTTGAAGTTTGAAAAGCCAATACCAAAAATTTCAAACGTAGAACAATCACAATAGAGAGATCAAAAACAACTTGCACTTTGGGAGCAGAACTTTGTCTCTGCACACCATGTTTAATTACCAAGAAAACACAAGAAAAAAATGAAAAGAAAAAAGGGAAATACTCTATTTGTTCAACTTTGCGAGAACTTACTGATATATATGTTTTTGGATGATTTTCAATTTACACATTTCAACTTTTATTCAAGTTCAACTTTTGTGTTCTTATCTCTTTAGTTTAAATGCATGAACCTCTGAACTTTGAACTCTATTACAATGTTGACTTCTGTTCATCAACATTCGTTTTAGTGGACAAAACAGCCATGTGCCAGGTTTGGAACAAAAGAAAAAGAAGAGAGTGCTACGCACTGAGAGGGAGCGTAATCGATCTCAGAACGGAAGAGGGGCTGCCATGGGAGGGATATATAGTGACTACGGCCTTTTGTATAGTCCGTATCAGTCTACTTCCATCCATGAAAACTAATGTGGATGAGCAGAAGGTTGACGTTACAATTGGATTCAAAGTTCAAAGTGAATGTCTTCAAATTTAAAGATGAAGGACAAAAGTACAATCTGGGTGAAAGTTGGAATATGTAATATAAAAATTGCACTATGTTTTTTTTTTACTGTAGTTTTAAGTTTTAACCGCGCCTTTATCTACTGTAAAGTCTGTAATTATTGTGTGGAGTGTGGACCAGAAAAGTTAAACAAGCTTGCGAGAGGCACGTAACTGCAAATCAGCAGCCAAGATTTGTCCACGTCATTTTATGCGGTGGTTAGGGAACATAACGGCGTTATGTTTTTGAATTGACGGCGGCAAGCAAAACAATGACTATTTTATTTCGTTGACCATCGAGCCGAATACTGAATATCTCAAATTCTAAAAAATTCATGTATATTCCCTGAATATACTGTTTATCGTTTTGGTCCTCTAAGTTTCAATTTTACCTAATTTGTCCTAATTATTTAAATTCAATAAAATTGGTCCAACTTCAAACTACAGTTAAAAGTTACAAAAAATATTTACTTATACACCTACGATTCTTAAAGTATTCATTCCTAAACGCTGTAATGATCTATTTAGATAAACATGTTTCCAAAATTAAACTAAGAACGTTTTATAAATAATTAATTACCCAATAATACTCAAGGAAGTCTGTTCAAGTGTTTAAATGATTTAGAACACTACTTCAAATTATTCAATTTGTGGAATTAGGAGATTTGCTAAGAATCACATGTTTTTTCTTATAAATTTTCTATTGCCAAAATATTGACTTACAACATTTAGGGATGAAATTTATAATTTTGGATATCGACGCAACACAAAATGCATATTTTAGAAACCACAGGTATGGAATATAAATAGTTCCATTAACAATCTTGACGCGTGCTTAAAATTGGATCAATAAGGTTTCTAAAACTTCGCAAATGTAAGTAGCCAAATTAAAAGTTAGAGAACCAAAGTGACATAGAACAAATATTTTAGGAATTAAAAAATTGTTTTTGTTGCAGCTAATGGAAGATCTTATCATATATATGCATGATATAAAAAAACAATATTTTTAAAGTTTATCAATCCAAGTTGGGCTACTTGGCCTTTTATATATTTATTTATTTACTTTTCTTTGCTTTTGAAATGCAAATGGGTATTTTTAACATGTTGGAAAACCCAATATGAAATGTCTAGACTTGAGTTATAATTAAAGTCAATATGCTTTAATCGATTAATTGGATCTTTTTTACGCCTTGAATTTGGTGTATGTTATTTTTACGTAACTTTTTTAATTCGTTGTGACTATAGGAATGGTAAAAATAATAAGGTATATATAAGTATATTTTTAAAAAAGCTTAATGGAAAAAATAAAAGAATAAAATTAACGTAGTTTCCTTTTTGGTGATGATTCCCCCAACCACGGACACTGGTTTGAATTTTTGAAGTCCCAACTCCCAAGTGGTAAGTTCAACTTAGGTCTTCTCCACCAAGTGTACGTTATTTCAATTTGAGCCCTAAAAGTGCTCACCCCCACTCAAAACTTGGTTAGCATGTCTCGTTTGAGCCTAAGTTGCTTTTAACCTGATTCTAGATTATTTGTTGAATTGAAGAAGTTATTGAGTGCTTTGGGTGCATTTAGCTACCAATGTATTTAATTAATTGTTTGGGGCATGGTTAGGGCCGCAAACGAACATGTAAGTTGAAATTTAGCGTACTTTTGTTAAAATTTTAGCGAGTTCAAAAAATTTTTGAATGGGCCAGGGGCATAGAGGGTCTATAATGGAGGCCAGTGTTTGTTTTCCTTGGAGTCAGCATATCTGAAGTTTGATTTTTGGATTGCACTGTGCAGTTTAAGTATTTTGAGCCCATTTTGATGATTTAAATTGTTAATATTGTAGATATTTTCGAGAAGTTTAATGATATAAAAAGTTAAATTGATCGGATACAAATAAATAGTCGATCAGTATCAATTTATATCAATGTAAATGGATATAATCTTTTGTGTTATACTCATTAAGTTATAAAAACTGTACTGATCGACTATTTATTTGTATATGATCAACGTATATTTTTACAACATTAAACTTTTCAATGAGATCTACAATGTGATGTTGTGGATCATCAAAATATATTCAAAAGAAGGTCCAAAATGATTAAACTGCACAATGCAACCCCAAAACTACGTTGAAAGCTGATTCCTTTTTCTTTTTGCTAAATTACAAATTCCATTCTTCACGTTTCTAACAAATATAAATAAATCCCTTTAGTTATGGAAGTTACATCACACCCATTAGATTTATATTTGTTTAACAATTACTCCCTCCATTTAGTGAACAGATTATAGTGGTGTCATTAATTTAATTGTCAAAGAATACTCATTTACTAGCAATTAACAAAATAAGAAATAATTTTCCATTTTCTTTGTCTGCCTCTGTCTTTGTCTCTCTCAATGGTGGCGGTGAAAATTATAAAACTTTTTGTATTTTTTTTATGTAAGTGGAAAGGACATATAAATCATTTTGCATCCCAGACTAACCCTATTAACTGACGGGATAGAATCTATAATATCTAAAATTACAGGGACTTGACCATATTTGACTAATACCTCAAGGAGGTATTTGTAATTTATCTTTTTTTTAAGGAAATAAAATATTGTTTTCCTACGTACGTACGTACATGGATCGTTACGGTACAAAATCTGCCAGACAGACGATTGCGTGTACAAAGATTCTTCTTTGGTGTTAAGCCGTGTTTGACTGGTAACCTAGACCCCATTTGTTTATGGCATGTCGTCATACTACACTAAGGAGTCCAACAAACAGGTCCCTAATTGCATAACTGGTGGGCACTAATAACACAGTGTTTGGATCTTGAAATTATTAAGGGGGAAAAAAGAAGAGATAAATTACACTATTTAATTTTGTATTTTTATCTAAATTTTACTTTGGATCTCTTCTTTTTAATTCCGTCAGTTCAATCACTAAGACTTTAGGTCAACTTTCAATGTGGCTTTTTCGGCTTTTCCTACACATTCCGTTCAATTAATGTCCATGTGGCCTCTTTCGAGAAATCCTATGATCTCATAATTTGGACTCAAAAAAGATTCAAAATCAAAAATGATTAGTTCAAATTCACTTGAGCGTAAGAATCCATCACACGAATCTTAACTATTCATTTAGAAATTTAAAATTTTTTATGAATTTAAATTATGGAACCGTAACAATTGGGCTTCTTTCTGATACTTCATTGAACATCATGTGAATGGAAAAGTCAAATTAAACAAGAAAAATGTATTTTTATGCGTATTTATGCAAATATATCTTTTCAATAGGATTTAAATTGCAATTTTAGTTATAAAAAAAAAGAAAGATAATGAAAGGGAAGAGTCTAGGAGCATCAGCAATAGGATCATAAAAGAAGTGGGCCAAGGTTGGAATGTGCCCGCCACAAGATGGTGGGCCATAGATGGGGCCCATTTAGTGGATGCATCAAGTGGGGTCCTGTTAAAGTCAAATCATCTGGGATTCAATAATTACTCATGACAATTTATTTAGAAAATATTTAAAATTTCAAATTTATTGATCATATTAATTATAGATCACTGGCTTAGGTCCCATTTTGGGTAAGTATATATATATATATATATTTTATTTGGAAAGATAAAAAAAAATAAAAAAATACCCTCAAACAAACTCTGAGACACTCATATAAATTCATCCCAAATAAACTTAACTCAAACACAACTCAAAAAAATCAAAATATTTCTAGCGAAAAATCACCCCAAAAACCTACCTTTATGATCTGTACCATAAACCTTATTTTATAGGTAACACTTTGGGTAAAATTATGAGAATATAATATTAATGTTTTGGGATTTGGCTTTCTATTTCCATTTATGTTTAAAATAATTTGATTGAACAGAGAGTTCAGATGATTGGGGGATTGGAATTTTGTTTTTAGTGGGTCCCAAATGCTGCCCACCATTGGTACAGTTTGCACAAGTTGGTAACAGGACAAGCTACCCACCCCCACCCACTCACAGAAAAAGAAAACCATTCAAGAACTCCATTTGTGATTGCTCGAGCCCACAGATAATATTTTTTTAAAAAATACATTATTTCTTAGGCATGTTCATTCGAGTTTTATAATTTAAAAAACAGATAAGATATAAATGTCATATAAAAGATACATTGCATATAAATACGAAGAGATACATTGCTACAAAATAAAAAATAAATTAAAAAATACAATAATTTTGAAAAAGTGTTGTTAGTTTGAGAGAAATGAAGGAAAAATAAAGGGGTGTTGATTTTTTTTTTTTGGGGGGGGGGGGGGAGGGGGATCTCACTAAAAAAAATAATTCAATCAGTAAAATATATGCCTAGTTTTAGATTATTTTTTTTTCATTGGATCACAACCTATGTTGAGAAGAAAGAAGTGATATTTTTTTTCAAAAAAAAAAAAATATTTTCAGGTGAAATCTCAACCATTGAATTATTTTAAATGAATTTCAACCGTAGATAGTGATAGATAGTTTTGAAATTTAAAAATAAATGAGTCTTATACGAGGCTATATATTTGAATTATGAGTTTGTGAATATATTTTATATATAGATGGTCGAAAATAATTTACAAACAATTATATTTGTTAGATATGGGTTGTAAGGTGTGACTCGTCATTCAGTGGAGTCGTTAAATAAGTCATCATCAATATAAAATTTTTATCTTTGCAAAACGCATGATACATGCATCATAATATCGTATATGTATCTCACAAAAGAGTCGACCAATCTAATTTAAATTGGTGAAATTACTTTTATAAAAATAATACGAGAGATTATTGTTGTTGTTTAAACTATAATTAAGTAATTATATAGTACGTTGGTGGGAGTCGATCGAGCCCTCGATCAAAGGTATAATGAGGTTTTGGCAGCTAAAAGTGACTACCACTCTTATCGACTATAAAATTGGTGATTAGTTTGCTAGAGTTCGTTTTTTAGTTGCCAAATTTAGGATGAGGTTATTGTGCAACTTTTTTCCTAAAGTGACTCCACTCAAAAATTTAAATCACCGTGAACCATTATGCTTTATAAAACAACTTTTCTTTTATAAATTAAATTTATTAATTTGTTGTTATTCCGAAAGAGGTTAATCACCATTATTTATGTTACTTTTCTTTGCTTTCAAGACGTCTTAATCACTGATCTCCAACGTCCAAATCAAAAGGTATGTTTTTTTTTTTTGGGTAATTTTTATTTTACACCTTCTAACTTTTATAGATTCAATTTTTATCCCTCTTGTGTCTAATTTGAATATATAAAACCCTAAACTTTGAAAATAGTTGTTTTGTGGACCCTTCGTCCTCATATATTATAATTTGTGGACATAAATAGCCAAATATCATGCACTTGACCACATTAGAGTTTTTAAATTAGTGTGAACATAAAATTATGTCTTTATTGAATTATTTTTATCGTTTAATTAAAATCTTATATTTTTTCTATTCATCTTGACGAGAGGAGTTCAAAAATATAATTTTTTTATTTAGTTTGGATAAAAGTTAAATAAATACGGGAAAAAAATATTTTTATCCCCCCCCAAAATCTAAATAATCAATTTTGCCCTTTATAGAGGTCATGTGCATGACAAATATCTATTTGCATTCACAAATTCTAACAATGTGGATGGAGAGTCTATATTGCAACCATCTCCGAAGTTTAAGGTTAATTATACTCAAATTGAGACATAAAGAATGAAACTAAAATATGAATAAAAGTTGGAGGATATAAAATAAAATTATATTTTCTTTTTATCCATAACATTTTAGTTACATCATCTTTGGATGAAATGATGACGAGTCAGACATATATCAATACCAAAACTTATAAAAAGGAATTACTATGATTTTTCACTAAAAATCACTCACTGTGATAGGATTCTTAGGTTGGGTTTGGATTAAGAATTTGACGAAAGAAAAAAAAAGAAAAAATTAAGAGATCTAATTGTTTCGAACAATTAGATGCTCTAATTTTGTTATTTACATTTCTTTTTCTCTTCCCAAATCCTCGATCCAAATACAATTAACCTTATTCTGTATTTCAGTATTTGGACTAATGATTTAGATTTATGAAGAAAAAAAGAAAAGTAACAAAACAAGATTAAATTTAAACTGTTATATAGTTCACTTTTTCTAATTTTTTTCTTTCACGGAATTCTTAATCTAAAAACACATTCTCAAACATCCTAAATTTGTTAGTTTGACCACATGCATTTGAGACCTTAAAAACAATGTCGGAAAAACAGAACTCGCAAAGTGTGAATTATAAATACCATGCTTTAATGCTTGGCAGATGATGACAGGAACCCTATCATATCACATGACCTGGAATGCATGGTTTACATTCATTTATGTGTCAAAGGTCAAATGATATCGAAAGCATCTATAGGAGGGGTTTCATGAATCCCTAGCCTGTTATGTCTCAAAGGTGAAATGATATCAAAAGCATCAATAGGAGGGTAGTGGCGACCCGGGATTTTCTCTATGGGTAAATTGTGTATAACTAATAGCAAAATAATAAAAATTAATAAAAAAATATAAAAAAATTTAATTATTTTTTTTTTGGGGGGTTTCAAATATTTGGGGTGGCCGTGCCCCCCCCCCCCCCGGGACTGCCACTGGAGGAGGGGTTTCATGAATCTCTGACCTGTTACAATACCATAGATCCAAACATGTGACAACGCTAGGATATTAGTTTAGTAGAATCAAAATCATAAAATTATATATAATTATGGGATAATATTATTTTTTTTTCAGTGGGATCAAAATAGTATTTTTTTCCCCATTTGAGTGATAGTGTATTTTTTGTGTAGACTTATAATGTAATTTTTTTAAAGTGAGTCAATTAATCTCACTTGCCCCTTATTCTCTTCGCGCTAGATCCAAACTCAATCGTATATTAACATGTTGGAAGCTTGAGTTGCTTCCAACATGGGTGCAAGTGCTTATTGGTAGTAGCTTTTGACAACTTTATAGGAATCGATGAATAGCTCACACCATATTTTTTTTCGTAGTATTAGACGAGTAGGAACTGTAGGATGTTTTTTTTTTCCTTGTATAATAAAAAGGCATCAACAAAAGCACTCATGAAATAATAAGTGGAGTCGACTTAACCCATCTTAACTTGTGAGATTCGAGAGCTATATGCCGAATATAAGAATCTCTCTCGTAACACTTTCATAAAGCTCTTAGTCACTTTAACATAGAGCAAAATCCCATAGCCATTGAGCCATGCCCATCTTGTGATGCTAGACAAGCTTAGACCAGTCCGGCTTGGGTTGGACTGGGCCGGGCCTGGCTCACTTGCCTCAGACCAAACACACTGTTGGGCCCTAACCAGTCCAACAAAAACTAGATCGATAAATTCTGTCATTCTCTTCTCTCTCCTCCCTATCTTCTATCTCTTCGTCATTTCCACTGCCACTGTGCCAGGATTCATGGCGTCCACTCTCCGCTCAAATCTCGCACTAATCTCACCTCATCCTTCAAAAGCCAAACAAATCTCCAACAAAACCAGATATTTATTTCCAATACGGTGCGGCCCACGAGACAAACGTGGGCCTCTAATCAAAGGCCGAGTCCTGAGCACAGAAGCAATCCAAGCCGTCCAATCCCTGAAACGGGCCCACAGAGGCGACCCATCCAAGCTCGCCGACATCCTCTCCAAAACCCTCCCTCGCCTCATCAAATCGGACCTCATCGCCGCCTTCAACGAGCTCCTCCGCCAAGATCACTGCGATCTCGCCCTCAAAGTCTTCTCAGCCGTCCGATCAGAATACTGGCACAAGACCGACTTGGGCGTTTACGCTGACCTGGTTTCGGCTCTGGCGAGGAAGGGAATGACGGAGGATATCGACCGTCTGATTTGTGATCTGGAGGGCGAGGGAGTGATCCGGTGTGACGACAAGGGGCTTGTTAGGCTCATCAAGGCGTTGATTGCAGCTGAGAGAACGGAATCAACGGTCAGGATTTATGGGATGATGAAGGGAAGCGGTTGGGGGCCCACTAGTGTGGCGGATGGGTATGCGGCTAAGGTTTTGAGCAGGGGTCTGAGGAGGTTAGGAGAGCAGAGGCTTGCTAATGAGATTGAAGTGGAATTTGGACAGTTGTTTAGGGGTATTTTGGAGAAAGCGAGTGGTTAATGTAGGTTAGAAGTGTAAAATGTAGAATATTATTGTAAGGGCTCTCTGATTTCCGATCTTTAAATCAATTTTTTTAATTTATTTTTGTCCTGATTCTATGTTGTGTTATTTTTAATGATTTTTTTATTTTTTATTTATCAAATATTTTTGTTCGTCCTGTGACTAGAAGAATTGAAAAAAGTAAAGGTAAAAATAAAATTAAAAAATATATTTTTTTTTATTAAAGTAGAAAGTATTTTAATTTTTTAAGATAAATCTCATTGACTTCCCGTTAGGGCTGATCACGGGTCGGGTTTGGGGTCACCCGACACTCGATCCGAATTGGTCGGATTAAAAATTTTTAGGCCCGAATTCGATCCAATGGATAGTCAGATCGGGTGAAATTTGGTCGGGTGGGGGTTCGGGTGGGGTCGGGTAAAAATTATGAATTTTAGTGTAATATTTTATCGGGTTGGGCGGGTTAGGCGATTGAATGGCCCGACACCCAATCCGAATGTGTTCGGATTAATTAAAATCCACCCGTAGAGTGAATGGATTTGGTCGGGTTCGGGTTGGGTCAGGTTTTATCGGTTTGAGTTGGCGAGTATTTGCACAGCCCTACTTCCCGTGAAGTTTGTAAAAAATGCAAATACTTTTAAAATTATTATCAAAAAATAATTTGAAGTTATTTTTTATGTAAAAATAATAAATTTGCACTTAAATTTAGCACATTTAATTTTTTTTTAATGCACCCATCCAAATTTCTTTTCTCAACCCTACCAGCAGGATTACTTAGGCTCCGTTTGGCACTAATTTTTTTTTAGCTTTTCGTATTTTTTTTTGCTTAAAATAAGCAAAAAAGTCAATCATAGTTGATTTTTTTACTTTTTTGCTTTTGCTTAATTTTAGGTAAAGTAAAGTCAGAAAAACAAAAAAATAAAAAAAAAATCACATTTTTAATAGAAAGTTTAAAAAATATTTATCTTTTAAGCATTACAAAACGGAGCCTTAGTGCTGCTTTTGGAAGGGTCAACTTATTTGATGAAATGTCGCTTTGAAATTTGGATTCTTGGACCTCTATGATAACAACATGAATTCAGATGAATCGTGACGACTATATTATACTTTTTAAGTATTTTTATGAATGCAAGATTCAAATATGTTTGAATTGTTTTTGATGTAATGAACAAAAAATACTTTTGCTTGTTGGAACATTACAAAAAACCAGGGTATACACCTTGTGGTGAGTCTATGTCGTTAATGATGGGGTGACGATGGCAACAGCGGTGGTGCAATCTAGGGTTAGGGTTTGGAGGTGGATGATTGGGGCAGTTTGGGACTGAATGGGGTGTTCTAAGAGGAAAATAGAAGCCCTAGAAGATTTTGAAGTGTACTAAATAAATGGGGTATTCAGACAAGAAAGCGGCTGCGAATAGAGTATGATATTGGAGCACGATCAGAGCAAACTTGTGTCCCAATTTTGATCCTCCACCGTTGCAGACTCGATAAAGGCACCGACCCAACGAATACGACCAAACCCATCTCAAGAAACAGAGCTCTGTTCACTCTTCACAGATGACTTCTTCTTCTTCTTCTGATAATAAGTGGAACAAGACTGCGCTTCTCGTCATAGATATGCAGGTCTCTTCTTCTTCTTCCCTAAATAACCCACAAATTCCTCGAATTGCTCTCTCTGCTTCCAATTGTTCAATTACATATTCTTCTTCTTTAAAACCCAACAAATTTCTAATCCGGGGTTCTCATTTTTTTGCTTCCAAATGTTCAATTACTTTTTCTCTGAAACGAATCCTCGAATTGGGTTCTCTTTTTTTCTTCCTTCCAAATTTCAATTACTTCTTGATTCACAGCAGAACGATTTTATACTACCAGAAAGTTTGATGCGCGTCGATGGTGGCCAAGCTATTGTACCCAACGTCATAAAGGCAGTTGAAGTTGCAAGGCAACGTGGTATCCTTGTAATTTGGGTACTTTCTCTCTCCTATCTTTAATTTCACTTTCAGCTTGGTTTTTTTAGTGCTTTGTTTGTACAATTCTGGTGTAAGACTTTGTTAAATTACGCATCTTCAGTCGTTATGTCACTGAATATATGAGAATCGTTTTTGGGTGATTGAAATTTTGATTTTACTTCAATTTCTGCCATCTTCCACTTAGTTTGATTGAATTAAAACAAGATAAAATTACTTCTATACTGTTAGATATATTATCTGTTGTAAAATTGTGTAGTAGTAGCGTAGATTAGAGTAGTGAGTAATAGACTGGTTCGTTTTTAGTGTTGGAGGTTTTATTGTTTTCCTCTTTTTTCTACAAACAAGAGAGATTTTTGTTTCTAAATATGATTTTTAGAATTAATATATTCAATAAATTTGATTGCCGGGACAAAATTATAGTAATTTTTCCCATGTTGAGACATGAACAATGATGGATAATCTTAGAGAGTCTCTCAAACACCCGTTGCAAATAACAAAAATAACTGTGTGTGTGTGTGTGTTATTTGCCGACGTGGTGGTCAGTGGTCTGCTTTTTGAACTATGTACGTTCATAAAGAAATTTGGGTATAGGTTGTTCGTGAGCATGATCCACTCGGAAGAGATGCTGAGCTCTTCCGCCGGCACTTGTACACTGGTGAGAAAGCGGGGCCGACCTCTAAGGGCAGCCTTGGTGCAGAATTGGTTGATGGGCTTGTGATCAAGGAAGGGGATTACAAGGTGGTTAAGACGCGTTTCAGCGCATTCTTTGCCACACACCTAAATTCGTTTCTGAAGACTGCTGGGATAAATAGTTTAGTTGTAGTCGGTAAATGCAGTTCGTATTGTATTCTTTTAGAATTGTTTTCAAACTGTGGTTCTTTATATGCAACTTCTAATATTTGTAATTGCTATTTCTAGGTGTTCAAACTCCAAATTGCATCAGACAGACTGTCTTTGATGCTGTAGCGTCGGATTACAAATATGTTACTGTTATTGTTGATGCCACGGCTGCTGCCACACCTGACATTCATGTTGGTAGGCATTTCTGATCTCTTCATACTGTTATCAGTGGTCTAATTTCATGAGCTATGTTCCTATAGATTTTTTCTTTGACATAGGTGATTATGAAATCGTTTTGAATTGTATATTGCAATGCTTAGGGTTCTGTTGATTGATTTCTTCAGCTTGTATACACTATTATTGTGTGTCCACAAATGCCAAGGAATTCGAGAATCAAGTATAAACTTTGACGTATTTCCCCATAATTGTTCAAGATAGTATATGGGTTTCACCTGCTGAGGTTGCTTAATGTCATTATCAGGACCAGTGTTCTGTCGCTACTAATAGGTGTAGTGAACTCATCGAAATCATGATGCCAACTATTTGGAAATGGCTGCATGAATTTTGGAAACACTTTGACGAATGAGAACAGTCAGTAGATTGTGATCTTGATTGATGCCACAAGGTTGCAAACTAACCTTGCCAAATTACCAAAATGTTGGATTTTACTTGCCTAGTAACCTAGCTCTTGAAAATTTTCAGTATGCATAACTTCAATTGAAGAACGGAAAAGAAGCATCTCTGGCAGTATTCTTTCCGGACCAAGACTATGGACCTTTGTCAAGGATAACATTCATCACTCTTGTGCAGTGTATGCTACCGTAAGAGAATTACCATGGCTCATCTCTCTCTCTCTCTCTCTCCCCTCTTCAACCACAAAAAAGGAAAGAAGAGCTTTCAGAGACGATCCCATTAAGATCTTGAAACCATGTGCTAAATACTCTTATGGGGTTCTCATATGTATGCCAAAAGTAGGTTTTCCTTCATTGACTAATACTAGCAACTAAAATCACATTAAAGTAAATTCCGTTTGTAGAATGATAGAATTATTATAAAATGTCAAATATCTGAAAATGGGACCTTATCGATTTGCATGGTACTTCTCACAATATAGTAGCAAGGATCTCGAATCAGCTGGCCAGAAATATTTAATGATACATTTTGACCGGTGAAAATGTGCCGGGTTGTCTTGTTCTGGCTGTTTTGGTTTGGTTCATACTCTAGTTGTGTATTCCTTCTTGTGTTCTTTTCTCGATTTTAATTGGAAAAAAAAAAAAACTCAATAGTTTTCAGATTCATAGTTTGCCATGATTCGAAGTTGTGACGGTATCTGGAGTTTTCGGTTGGTCTTTATTGTTGTGAAGAAATTATATCGACCATTGTTTTGGCCTTTGTAGAAATCCTACTACTAACGTCGAATATTGTATTCCAGCGAATGTTTTTGACATGAATAATATCGGAGTTGCAACCCCAACATTACAGGAATGGTGCCAGTCCGATGATTGATATGTTTCCCAATTGAATCTGGTGAGTCCTTTCTGTGTACTCCCTTGAGAGAGAGAGATGATTTGCTGCTTTGTGAATGAGCGATACTGTTTTCGTTTGTCATCGGAGTTGTTCTTGAACTGGTAGTTGTATATTCTCTATCATTTACTTCTGTTCATAATTTGTTCGATGACTTGTGAGTTGAACCATCCAAATGAATGCTAAAACTAAGACTGTTGATAATGTAGTTAGGACTTGTTTGAGCCAGCTTTTTTTGGGTTTACTTACTGTTTTGATTTTTGAGTTTTTTTCGTATTTTTTTTATTATTTGATCAAAATTTTATATTTTTTTGGTTCGTCATGATGAGATGAGTTTAAAAATATATATTTTCACTAATTTGAAAAAAATTTCACTAAAGACAAAAATGATTTATTCTCAAATTCGGTGAATTTTTTATATTTTCAGACTCATCTCGAAGAACCGAAAAAGTATAAAATTTTGAATAAACGGTGAAAAAAATTACTAAAGACGAAAAAACTAAAAAACTGTAGCAACTATATAAATCCAAAGAAAGTAACCCGAAGAGGGCCTTAATCAATTTGGATTTGCATGGTCATTTGATTCTGGTGCCGATATAGCGGATTTGTTTTGCTGCTTTAGTGAAAAACTTCAACATTCCGGAATTACATACACAAACATGACAAAAAAAAAAAACTACTTTAAAATTAGGCTTTTTGCTTCATGTTGTGGGATTGATTCATGGAATTTGCCGTTTCTTGCAAATAACTCCTGGAGTCCGTCCACGACATTCTTCAGTAACTCTTGGAGTCTGTCTATACAAGGTTTTATTCCGATTTTAATTGGGTCACCCACTAGTAGACGGTACAATTGGTCTTCGAATTCTTATGTGATTTGGCCTAAATACTGAGTTATCAAGAAATATGTTGTTTTTGCTTCACGCTGTGGGACCCATTTATGGCAATCCAAATTATGTTATAATTGTTTTTGATTTTGCGTGTTATTGACTAGAATATCAATCCTATCCGAAGATTGGCGATAAGAGTTTTGTTTCTTTAATTAAAAAGTTTAATCCTTTAAAATCGAATTCGGGGATGCTGCGGGGAGCTTCCCTGCAGTGCGCGTGCAGGGAGCCCAAAACGACATCGTTTTGGGTGCGTTCGGCCCAAAACAACGTCGTTTATATCAAAAAATGTATTGCCTTAAAACGACGTCGTTTTGGACCATATTTTTTTTTGCCAAAAATGACGTCGTTTTGGGGTCACTGCAACCCGACTGAGACCCCGAATCCTTGAAAATCTGGGGGTAGGACTCCCCGGCGGGCAGTGGGCCCTGTTAAAAAATGAACCCACAACCGATTGAGACCTAAACTCTACATCCAATATGAATATTTCCCATTAAAAACACTCAGCTCATGGATAAGTTAGTTTCTAATAGTATAAGGTAAAAAAAAATTTATTCGCTTCCATTTGTTTTGTGCAAATTATAATAATTTGTGAAAAAAGTTGAACTTATTTAGTTGCCAGTAAGCTATGACTAACAAGTTGAACTTTTTTCAAATTGTTGGCCAGTCTGTGACTTCAAAAGGGTGGGAACAGAGTTGGCTTTCGAATGATATTAACCTGGGTCATTTTGAGACCTACTATTGGCCTCTTGCAATCTTGAGTGCTGTGAATCTGTTCTATTTTCTTCTCTGTAGTTGGGCATATGGACCTTGTGTAGAGGGAGGAATATTTAAGATTAGGGATGAGAGAAAGATTTGAAGCAAGAAGAGTTGTCTGAATTAGGAAATAGAGTCAGGAATGGAGAAAGGTCTCTAAGGAAGAGGTGGTATAGAGATTCAAAGAATCAACTACTCGTGATACACAAAAATTATAGAGATGTCAGTTGTATACAATTCTCTCTTACTGATTTTATTGGAGATGTGATTGTGCTAAAAACCTTGTGGTTGATTTCTTAGGCATTTTTGTGGTGTGATTATGTCTTTTTGTGATTTTTTTTTGTTACTTACGTGTTCCTCTGTCTAGTTAGAATAAGGGTTATTACAAACTATTCTGATTATTTACTACATGTGCGGTGTTCGTTACAAATTATTGTATCTAATTATGAATAATATGGTTTAGTGTGTACTGCCTTCGAACCCTTAAGGATAGCATTGTTAAAAAAAAATCAAAAAGTTTTTTTTGAGAAGAAAAGGAAAGAATTCATTAATGTTAACAATAAGCTATGATTAATGTTTTGGTGCGACCCTGCAATGCGCGTGTGGTGTGTAATCAAGAGTCAAGACCATTGTGTGATCAATTATAGATCATCAACAAATAATCGCAAGTGGAACATTACTGTGATAAAATATTACTCGAGAATGTACAGACGCCGCCTTAAAGTTAGCACCGATGAATATTGCTTCAAACTCCAGAAAATAGCATCATCATCTAATCATAATCAATACTCGGATCAGAGTATGAGTAGAACAGATGCGGTGATGTGATGCGCCATGATCACATTTTGTTGCGCTGATGATCACCATCTCCCTGCAGATCACGACACACTGATTCAGATGAAGGCAGAACCACATTAATAAAAAAATAGGATGGGTAAAAAAGCTAAGAGCAATTTTTCCTATGCTTTCGGCACTCAAACCACAAAAAAACTCACAAACTCAGATGAGATAGATCCAGAGAATGAGGAGAGTAAACTCTATTATATTATGGCGTCTACAACAGTCATGTTCTATGTTTTCCAGATGTAGATGTGGTGTGGAAAGTTATATCTACGTCGTATCATGTTAACGTCTCATGGCCGATTAAAAAATGGCAGCCAATACGCTTTCATATTTAATACTATTTCACCCCCTAACAATCTAACATGGAGGACTCAGTTTTGAGTTTCATAATTGGACATCAGCTCTGCTTTGCAAAATAGTTTTAGTCAAAGATGGGTAAAAGATAACATCATGAAAAAATATTAGATGGATTACCTCTAAGCAGCTGGGAGAAGCGCAATCTCAATTTCTTGGAGTGATTTTCCTTTAGTTTCCAATACATTCTTCTTTACAAAAGCCACAGCTATCAAGCAAAAGGAAGCAAAGGTTGTGTATAGAATTTGCGGCCCAAGTTGCACCAGCAAACGCAAAAACAATAGACCAACAAAAAAATTTATGACCTGTTGAAGATGCCACGAGGAAGGTACCACAATTCAGAGAGAGAGAGAGAGAGAGAGAGAGAGAGGATAAAAAAGGAAAATAGCAAGGGGCAGAAAGAAACAAAAATTCATTTAAAGAAGGCTGACAAAAAAAATATCTTAAATATAACTTCACCAGGGGAAACCCAGAAAAGGATTCGAGTGAATCATCAACATTCAAGGTGATGCCAAAGAACAGGTACCATAACAACTGTTACCGAGTGCGATAAGTGTGTGTACCTATAATTAAACAACAAAAAATTGTCCAGATACAAATGTAGAACATAGATTCAATCTTGGTGCATTGTGACCATGCCAAAAATGAAACTAATTTATACACTGAAGTTTCTGGACCTATGTTTTTGGTTTGATTCTGGGTATGTAGAACTCTACCACATATTAAAGCATCTTTAATTGATGATGACAGATCTGTGAAAAATCTACATCCAATACCACAATTCCTAGAAACTAAGCCTAAATTCCATAATGTCTATTCTTTAGGAGTCGGATTTCATGCTTCCACAACCAAATGTGTCAGGATTGTAGTGAAAATCTAGTTATACAAGAATGTATTGTCCATGGAAACCTCTTAAAAGGTTCAACTAGTTTTTGATTCGTCAGAAGTACTTAATGTGGCAAGAAAATAAAGCAGGAGGGGGGAATAAACTTTGATAACCCATAACAGAAAAAATGGCAGAAGTACCCAATGCACAGACATGCAGATTGCCATCGCCTTTGCCCTGATTCGGCTGGGAAATATTTCTGATAGGAGGAGACCAGGGACAGGCCCAGCACCAAGAGAAAATGTAAAGACAAACCTGCATAAACAACTTGCATGGGTAAGAAGACTGAAACATCAAGACAAAACGATTCCTATCGTATTTTTCCTCCCTTCAGCTCTCTTCCATCTATAGTCATGTGAAGGCTGTTTAAGCAAACTAGATGTCACAGACAGTCTGGGTTCAACTCCAATCCACAGTTTCCAACGACTTATCTGCATCCATGACCATTCCCATTTACCAATTTTAAGTGAGAGTATTCTATTTACTCAGGCACATCAAAAATTCAGAAAAAAAAAATCCTACTACCACCAAGTTTGGACCCACAA
This sequence comes from Actinidia polygama, assembly GCA_030159135.1. NCBI lineage: Eukaryota > Viridiplantae > Streptophyta > Magnoliopsida > Ericales > Actinidiaceae > Actinidia > Actinidia polygama. Next base: position 7,148,912 of record BRYF01000023.1, on the reverse strand, counting down.
TGACACAAAGTTTCTATCAAGAAAGATTACAAAACTCTTTGAAGGAATAAATTTTCATTTCATGTTGCATCCTCCTTAGCAGCAGGGCCATATTGAACCTGATTTTTATTGTGGCCCCACTCAAATGAGTTTAATGGTAATATATATTGAAGCTTAACACCCGTTTTCATGGAAAGCCCAGAAACTTTACGGCTATGGCACAGGTGACAGGACTAAGTTGCATTTTGGAATTAGTAACAATGAAATGACTGAATGAGCTATTTATAAGTATTAGTTGATTGTAGTACATTTTGATGATCACCAAGTTGCAGAGTGGTAGACTACTCACAGCAGTATGCCACCAACTGATAGGTACAGCTCGCCAGAGTCTGATACAAAAGAACTGGCTGCGATCACTTGAAAACCCATCGACACTGCCTGAAGCAATCAAGTGACCAAATCAATGGTCAACATAAAATATTAAAAAAAATTATTGGACAATGAAGAATGCGTGAGGTTAACAAACAAAGAATGTGAAATAATGTGATTTAGCGATGCAGCTCCAAAACAATATCATACAGAATAGAATCAATAGACTACCAACCATTTTATCATCCATTCAGAAAATCTGATTTAGTATTAATACATAGTCCTGGATGTACAATTTTGGAGATTCTTGCAGTCACCAATCGCAGGTTTCCATGTCACCCCAACATAGGCTTAACAACAGAAGCATGACGAGAAATATTCAAGCATACCTGATGTACTAATGATTCATCCTATGATACGTAGAAGTGAGATTGCACACACACACACACACACACACACACAGAAAAGATTCATTAAATAAGTATAAGAAAAATTAGATTCATCTGTCTAGAAATGGTTATAATTCAATCTTGAAAACTTGTACTAGGAGGACTGTACACCACATGTATGTTATGTCCAAGGACAGAATTAAAATTTACAAAGTGTAGGTTTGGGAATTGGTAACAATTGACAACAAATAAACAAAGGTTTTGAGTAAAACATTTTCTACTTACCATACCCAAGAAACTCCCAAGAAGAAGCACCTTCCTTCCTAGTTTATCCATCAAAATCATAGCAATAACTGATCCTACAGATATTACAAATAAATTAATATATAAATAGCTAGCAAGAGTCTTAACATGCACAAGTTACTTAAAGAGTTGAACCACATTACCTGACAAATTTACAATTCCTACGCATATATTAGCAAGGTCTGAAGGTACTCCTACACTTTTAAAGACAGTTGAGGAGAAATAGAATACAGCATTTATTCCAGATAGTTGTTGCAAAGCAAACAGTGTAGATCCAATGAAAACCACTGCAAGAGAAGAGGTTAATAAATCATTTGAAAGTAACTGACTATGATTCCAAAAAACTGATAATGACCAAAACCACATGATAATGAGCAAATAATAGCATGAAATCAATAAGCAAACCTTTAAAATGGCGACCACATAGTAACTCTGAAAAATTTACAGTGTCTGCCTCATCCCCTCTGTCTGATTTTGACAACTCATTGATTGCAGATTTGACATGCGATCCTCCTAAAAGCTTCTCAAATTCATTTTCAGCTTCAGCAGTTCTTCCTATCTGAGCTAAGCCATGCAACAATTCTAAGTGAAAACAGGACTTAATGAAGAAAGGGACAACAAGTACTGTTGAGCTAAATGAGAAATTAATACTGCACCAAAGTGGAATTCTGGTAATTGGTCAGCATTTTGACTCAAATTTTTGATTGATTGGACACAGGAAAGAAAGCATCTTCAAGAGAGAATGAACAATTACATAGAGAAAGTCAAAGCTGTCATTATTGTTCAGGTACTGGTTTGCATGGAGATGTTGAGCAAAGATATCCACCAGCATGACTTTCACTTAATTGATTCTAGAACACAAAACTGATAAATCTATTGAATCATAAGAGTGGAATAGAAATCGGATGGGCTTAACTCGGGAAAAGGAACTAAAAAATCTAAGTTGTTCTATCCCACCCTGGGGACATCTTTCACAGATATGGGTGCGTAAATCAGAAGAAAAACATTATGCAGCTGTTGTAGTGTAGAAAACAAAATTTGGATTTAATTTGATATGCCTAGATCAAGAAGAAGTAAATATGACGAGAGCCTTATGCACCATGAACTATAGAGAGGGAATTCAAGCACAATAAAACTAAATGATGCATACGCACGTCTCAAATGAAAGCAGCTTACCTTAAAAAGCCAATGAGGACTCTCTGCACAGAATTCCATTAAAACAACAAGTCCTGCAGCAGGAATGGTAGATATCCAAAAACACACTCGCCACCTACACGCATCATCATGATATGTATGGTTACTAGTTACTAAGGTAACCCAAAGTAATAATCAACAGTACAATATGCCTTGAAAAGGCCTTAACAAATTATCTGACTGCCAGTATGGTTGTAAGTCATGCTTCTTACCAATTAACTATATCCTTGGCTGGGATACCTACAAGTAGAGCCCCCATAAGTCCAAGACATGTTTCAATTTGAATTAGACTACCATAAGTACCCCTTACAAAGGCTGGTGAGACCTGTTCAGGAAGAAACAGGATAATCAGATGATGAGACTAAGCCATGCAAACTTATGGCCATAACTAAAACAAATTGATCATCACAAAATTTACCTCTGCTACATAAAGAGATGCAACAGGAGGGCCAAGACCCATTCCAGTTCCAACAAAAAACCTCCCCAGAAGCATGCCCTCAAGAGTATTTGTGGTAGCACTGAAAGTTTAAGGTTATATCCTTTTAGTATTATAAGAGCAAGGCAGCAGGACTAGACTACAGATGTCAATTTGGAAAATCTTCATTTTAAAGGAGTTAACGGATGATATGTATCAGCTCTCATTTGTTGAGCATACAGTTATGCATAAAAGTGTGAGTATATATACCATTCATCATCACTTTCAATACAGAATGGTTAAAAAAAATCTGAATTTTGATTAAGAAAAAGTACGCGTCTATGTGTTGTAAATATTCAAAGTTTTATTTCTTATAGTTTTTTAATTTGACTAGTCTCTTATATCTCAAACATGTGTAACACACTAACATTAACCGTTTATCCAAGTTCCCTTTAACGACACCAATACCTTGCTGTCGAATTTCATCTGTGAGAAAGTAAAATGCTTTGATGATAAACTCATAGAACAACATATATACCACTTATGGCCCCAAATCCAATCTTGATGAGATATCAATTTGGAATAGAAGCCAAAGGCTTTCAATATTCATTCATATAAACCATACTCCAGTAAAATATCACATGATGCCATACAATTTTGCATTTCCATCAGCAAACTTTGCCAAACCCCCTCACCCCCACCCCCAAACAAAAAAAAGAAAGAAAGAAAGAAAGAAAGAAGAGAAGAAAAGAAATTTTATCAGCGAGAAATAAATGCTCCCCAATCATGAAATAAAACAAAAACTACAAGGCCAGGCAACCATGTGAATTCTATTGCAATTACCTCATTGGGGCCCCAATTATAATTGGTAGAGCACACAATTGGAACGCCCTTCGGCGGCCAATTCCATCAGCAATCCAACCACTGAACAAAGATCCAAAAAATGCACCAGCTAAACATGTACTCACAACTAGACCTTCATTTGACAAAAGAACCTTGTTCAATTAAAATTCACACTAGAACAACAGAAACATACATACATACATATATATATATATATATATATATATATATATATATATATATATATTCAAAAGAAAAATCCAACATGTACCGTACCTTCAGCAATGGTACTCCCACTAAAGCCCAGGTCCATCGATATGGTTTCTAGTGTATCATTGACCACTCTAAATAAAGCAAAAGCAAAAACAAAGAACAAAATTAATATTACAGTTTCTCACTTCTCAACCACAAAATTAAGAGGAACAAAAAAATAGCAAGTTTTAAAGATCTGGGACACACCCAAGATGGTAACCAAATAAGAAGGATGAAAGAGCTGCAACAAGTACATGTGGCAGAGAGCGTTTCCAAGAAGGATGTCCTGCTTCTTTCCCAATACCATTCTGCAAGCGGCCTGAAGCCCATGCATAAAAATCAGCTCGACTCTCAAGTGTCATGCACATGCACATAAACCACTTTTGTGATGGAGATAGAGAGCTTGTGCCACATCAATAAAGTTTATAAGATATTTGAAGCATTAATAAGCATGTATTTATGCAGGTCTTTAGTCTAATTGAACTTTGCTTTTGCTTTCTTGCCTTTTAAATTAATTCCTTCACCCGCTAACGTTCTAATTTATCAAAGTGAAAGTAAATCAACCAGTATTGCCTAATTGTAATGCAAGACTATGAAAATCTTGTGATTTAATTAGATCCTCACATAAGAAGTTCATAAATGCTTATCCTAATTTGATTTAAGTCAGTGATATAAGCTAAACAGTGAATTTGTTGTTAAAGGGCAATTAAAGCCCACCGATCCTGCAACAATCTTACAACAATTACAAATACCTAAGCCATCTTCTTTCTCGTGGGCATTAATTCGATCTCTCGATGATGCACGTTTGTAGGTAGAGTAAGCATCTCGCTGACGACCTCGCATTCCAAAATATGAATAAATATCCAGCAATTACCCTGCCACAACACAGTACCCAATTATCCACTAATTTCATCAAATGAACTTAGATTTTGCATAGATAAAAAAATAGATCCACATTTAGAATTGCCTAATTATACGTTTAGCAACAAACAAAATTCAATGATAAAATAAAACAGTGTATTTCATTTTGAAATATATAGGTAGTAACTTAAGATCAGCAGCTCATCAACATAATCACTACACCAAATGCATTGTGGTCTGATCGAATGTACACATATATACCTATAAATAAACTTATATAGACAGAGTCATCGAATTCACGAGTAACACGAAAACTGAAATCGATACGTCCGATTCTGATCACCGAGAGAAAGAGAGAGAGTACAAAACTATGTATTGGCATTTAATTAGCGTAGAACAGCCACACATACATGAACGATTACACATAACTACGTATAAATGTAATCACACACATACATTCAGATTTTTCTTAAATGCACTGAAGAAGAGAGAGCGAAAATTGAAGACGATACGTCCGAGAGAGAGAATTCAAAACTCTGCATTGGCATTTAATTTACACTTACCTACGCGTAAGTGTACGTATTTACGCACACATTCAGATTCTTCGTAAATGTACTGAGGAAGAAAGATTTGTCTGACGTTCGCTTCGGATCCGAAGCAGCGCTAGAGAGAGAAATTGATGTTCATTACCTTACGTGATGGCTTTGGTGATGAAATGCAGTGAGAAAGTGATCTGACAGAGTCGGTGCCAACATGCGCGGGGGACGAAAGAGACAGGCGATCTCGACACCGTTTAGAGAGAGGGGACCGGTGATGGTGTTAACGTGCGACGTATGTGTTGGTTAAGCAGGAGTCACTCTGTGTGACTTCCACTCGCACTTCGCTGTGTATGGAAGTAGCAAAATTTGGGACGAAGCCTTCTAGATCCTCTCGGAGACGAACACCTGTCTGGGCTAAATGGTGGTAGGTAGAAATCTGGTGCCTCGCGCATATATATAGTTTTTGTGCTCTTCCACTAACCTCTCGACACGTCGATGTTTGAGTTTCTAACACACCATATATATTTTTTTCTATAAATATAAATAAGAAAAGAAAAGAGTTGCATTTTGTAAGTTTAGGTAGTAATTTTTTTTTTCCTTTCCAGTCATGAGTAGATATTTCATTTTGAGATTGTTTTCATTTTCTTATTCTTTTATTTTCATTTTATAGGATACCATAAAAATTTTATAAAAGGTTGGAAAAAAAATAATTTTTAGTGAAAGAAAATAGATATATTCGTCATAGTTATATTGCTATTATTTTTTGTGTGAGAGTAGTCTCTTAAAAACTATGAGTTATTTAAAGTAAAAACTCTTTTAAAAACATTACAAAGAATAATATTTGAACTCAACTTTGTGTCTAACGGCAATCAGTGCCAGCCTTGAGTTTCTCTTGGCCCCAATCCTATCCTCAATTTGAGGTCTTTCATATTTTTTTTTCAAATAAAAAAACGAGACTATTATTGCAACAAAGATCAACATCTCTTATGAGTTTTAAACAAAGTTGAAAACTTAGAATACACATACAAGACTATTATTTCGATGTACCAAAATATATATAATCCAGTACACAAAAAGTCATAATCCCATATACAAAAGTGCTACTACCATGCATTGACTATTTACCAATATATACCTAACAACATATATAAAAATATAATTTTTTATCCATTGGATATCCTTGGTTATACTATCATTGGGCTTCCAAAACTAAAATGGGCATTTTTTTATCTAACGTATCTATATTATAACATATTGGACACTGGGCTTCAAAATTTGGCTATTTTTTGAGGGGTCCAGACACGAGCCTATTGAGCCTGTGCCCAGGGCCGGCACTGGTGGCAATAAATTAAATTATTTAAGACTATTCTTGTTTTTAATAATTTAGTTAATTTAAAAAAAAATTCATCTCGAATAGAGAAATTAAAATTTATTTTTTTTAAAAAAAGCACTAAAAGCATTATTTTTAAATAATATGATTTTTAGTAAATTTTTGTAATTTCTTTTTTAATTCTTCTAATCAAGATTAATTAGAAAAGTAAATAAATATAAAAAATAAAACTAAAGACGAAAATAATCTAATTTTATTATTTGTAATGTGAATTTGAAAAAAAAAGTGTTCTGAATTTTACTTGCACACGTGTACGGTCGGGAAGTCGCCAAGTGTGCTACCAACCAAGAAATTACCTCCTGAGTGTCGGCATCCTAACAAAACTTCAAACTTGATATTGGTACGTGGTCTCTCTCGGGTGGTTGCTGTACTGCAGACACATCACAATGTTCACATGTCTGTCTCTTAAAATACACAAATGATCCATAAAGTATGAGTTATGTGTCACTGTGGTTCTCCCAATTTTAATTTTACCAATTTCGTCCTTTTTAATGTTATCAAAGTGAATCAAATTAGTCCAATGTCGATGGCCAACACAGTTGATTACAAACCCAGGAAGAGTACGTTCAGATTTGAAGCTATGAGGACCAGAGACGCAGACTTTTAATGCTATAAATATTTTTTTATAAATTGAAGGTCTTTAAAATATATATTTTATATCACTTCGTTTTTATTTTATATCAAGCGGAGTAATAAATTATTTAAATTTGATTAAAAAAATTAATGAGTTTTTAAAATATGTTTGAATTTGATTTATTTATCAAGCGAATTAATCTCAAACGGGCTTTTTAAGAGCTAATCACGAACCAAAACCGAGTAGTTTCATTTGTTTATATTTCCTAAAACTGGGAGATAGATTAATGGATAAATGATTCTTTGGTTACATACATCTTCACTAAGAAAATGGGTAAATTTTACTTTGACCCCTATGGTTTTGATCATGTACAATACCCCCTCATGTTTGACCATCAACCCATACCCCCGTGGTTCGTGAACTAATCCACCATTAGAGTTTCCATCGAAGTTAACAGGATGTGGATGATACGCGTGAACTATGCGAAAATGTTGATGTGCTTTTCAAAGCGAGTCCATAAAAATACACTTTACCCCCCTTGTGTTTTGGACCAAATGCGGATACCCCTTTAGATAAAGTATTAACTTATAAATATGAAGGTATAATGGATTTTCTTATTTTTCGTTAACGGGGTAAGGGTGTCTAATTAATTCACAAACCAAAATAGTTATGTGCTGATAATGAAACACGAGGGAGTACCGTGGTTCGAAGTGAAATTTTCCCTAAGAAAAATGTGTTTCAAAATTCAAAATACGAGGGCTATTAAAAATATCCTGTATTTATATTTTTTTTGTGAAACAATAATATCAGTATGTTAAAGTTTTCTTTTCCTGTGATTGAGAGGTTTACGGTAAGTTTATATTTATTTTTCATTTTTTTGATAATTAAGTTCAAGTTAATGGAAATAGAAAATAGAAAAGGGTGGTGATAATGCCACGATAGCATTTGTTAATGCCACAACAGGTTTTTGACATTTATGTATTATGACGGTTTTACCCTTAATTATTGCACTAATTTGACCGTCTTCTCTCTGCCCTCATCTTCTCTCTCTGGGTCCCCCTCCTCTCTCTCTCTCTCTCTCTCTCTCTAACAAACAAACAAACAAACAAACAGAAATCTCTCATATTAAAAAAAATATAAATCAAATTATTCCATTATTATATTAATTTGATTTTTAAATTTTTTTTGATAATAAAAAAAATTTGATTCCTTAAATCAAAACGATCATACAAATAAAAAATAAAAAATAAAAAAAGTAAAAATATAATTTACAAAATCTATTTCATCTCAAATTGGGTCAAAGTTTTAAGAGCAAGCATTTTTTTTATTTTATTTTTTTTTGTTGGATATTGGATCCGATAACTCCAGTTGTCTGATAATGGTACGACCCATATGGGCCGTACTCATATTTTTTGATATCTTACTTAAGAAATACAAAAGATAAATATATATATTTTTCAATTCACATTTCACACTTTTTTATACTTTTTAATGTATATATATATATATATATATATATTATAATTATTTTTTTGTGCAGTGGTTAAAATATTTTTATTTGGATAATAGAGTTTAGTAAGTTATAGAAAAAAAAACATTGGAGAAAGTATAAAAAAATTCAAGGATTTAATCTACGCTATAAATTAAATTCTATAGTTTTAATTATAATAAATTAAACTCTAAAAATTTAATCTGATCACAATTAAAAATCTTCGTCAATCTTTATTTTATTAAAGTTTGGATGAACTAATTAATTATTGCCAATAAAATTGAGAAAATGACGTATTTAAATATTACCACCCTTTAATCGATGTAATTAAGATCATTTTTAAGCAAAGATTTAATAAGTAGCTTGAATATTTAATTTAATTTTTTTTAATTGCATCTATTTTAACTTAAAAATGAGCTCTAATTACATCCATTAAGACTTTTAAAGGTTGATAACTTTTAAAAGATATCGTTTTCACAATATTTTTGCAAGAATTAGATGATAGATACTGATAAAGAATTTTAATTATAATAAAATTAAAAATTAACTTTATTATAATTAAAAATATAGAGTTTAGTATGTTACTTTTTGTAATTTCTCCAAAAATATTTTATTTTTTAACCTTAAAAACTTTTTCACGAGTATTGTAAACCCAACCCCTCTCTCTCTCTCTCTCTCTCTCTTGCCAAGAGCAAGTCACAGGGGTTCTCGTTGCAAGGCCTCTGTATCGTCAATTGCTCGTTACTGTGGTGTTACAGACTTACAGTAGCGCCAAGCAATCGCTGCAGTGCACGTCATCGTCCTTGCTATCTTCTATTGCGGACTAAACGTAAAAGGTCATCCTCGCTATCTTCAATTGCGGACTAAACGTGAAAGGTAACTTCAAACTGATACACTTCCTCTTTCTGTACGGTTGTTCACAATTTTCATGAAGGAGTATTTAATATCTATCCCAACTAGGGTTTTGAGACAAAGAGACTAGTTTCTTACCCATCTGTTGTTTATTATGTAATTTGAATTGGCTTATGAAATCAATTTATAGGTCACTTAGTGATTATGCACTTGTAAATGATATGTGCATGTTTTACCCTTTTGTTTCCTATAAAATTAGCCTTTGGAATAACGCTTTGAACCAGGGATCAGGTGACTGCTATAGTTTGTTTTCCCCCCCATTGTTTTCATGGTCTATTTGGAGTTAAATTGGACACAAAACATATAAACAATTATTGAAAGAAAGTGAGAATGCTACTAATGTTACACTTACTTCAGGAAGGCCAAACATTCCAAACCTTGGGGTCATTGGAAGTTTGCTTGGCCGTTATCTTCAAGACCCTGAGATTCTTGGAGGCGCGAGCAAGCTTGCCGGAACACCCGGTTATCAAAAAAGAAAATGTTACACTTATTTCTACTAGTACAATCTCCTACACTTTGAGAACGTATTACAAGCTATTCTTCACTTATCTGCACGATTTACGACCCTTTTTTGGAGTTTTTCCATATATCTTTTCGAGACCTTGTAAATCTTGAATTCATTAAAGAATGCAAGAAAGTATATAGGAGAAGAGAGACATAGAGTTGAAAACAACAACAACATGGTGAGCTAATTTGATTCATCAATAGAAATAAGAGAAAAGCTACCTATCACGCTTATAGAGAGGGGGATTTGCTGCTTCATCTAGGCCCTGATGAAGATTGATGCCATTGGTGGAGCTGAGGCCTGAGAAACATCTTTATTGGGTACAATTTATATTTGTGTAGGATTTATAAAGCTGTAATCTAAAGTAGGTTGCTTCATCTATAAAGCTGCATTTGTCAATCAGTTCAAATAGTTGATTTCCTTCATCGTTTTTCTTGACCATTTGGAGTAGGTTTTCATTGTCATCGTCCGAAATATCCAAGAATTTTCTTCCGCAAATTACTTTCGACACGACAACTCCAAAACTCTGCACATCTGCTTTCTCACTATCTTTTTACTCAACCATTCAGGAGCCAGATATCCCCGAGTTCCTCTCATTTGAGTCATCATATGACTTTGATCCTTGTCAATTAGCTTTGTGAGTCCAAAATCAGATAACTTGGCATTGAAATCCTCATCAAGAAAGGATGTTTTGATGCTTGATATCTAAATGAGCAATTCTCTTTTGACAATTTTCATGAAGGTTAGACTCTTTGCAATGTTGACCACGATCTTCTGTCGGATTTCCCATTAAAGAGAACTCTCTCGGGTTATGTTGAATATCCACTTATCTACAGATCCGTTACTCGTATACTCGTACACTAAAAGCCTATGTTTGCCTTCAGCACAAAATCCAATCAACTTTACTAGATTGACATGGTGTACGCTGCCCATGGTCTTTACCTCTGCTAAGAATTTCTTTCTTCCTTGTCCTATAAGATCCAAGTGTTTTACTGCAACTTTTGATCCATCACCCAAAGTTCCTTTAAAGCCAGACCCAAATCCTCCTCCAAGTTTTCTAAATTGATGAAAATTCTGTGGCAGACTTCAAATCTTCGTAACTGAATCTCTTCTTCTTGTGCATCCCGTATAAGCTGTGTCTTACACTTAAGGTAAATTCGAATGAGGAGTGCAAGAACTAAAGAATCTGCAAGGATTAGTGCCATGATTGGTTTTATCTGAACTGTTCTCTTTTTCAGATATGCTGAATGGGATTCCAGTTTGATGTGAGAGTTGGAAGGAGGGTCCGGTTGGATTGGAGAATGTGGTGTTAGTGCAAGTACTGATTTTTGTACTTTTATGAATGCAATAGAGTTATGAGTGGTTCCTTTTGGAACGTTAGTTAGCGAGAAAATCTGGGAAGGCAAGGCGTAATTACCATGTGAGACATTGAAGTCATACTTGAACAAGCAGTTTTGCATGAACAATTCTTCAAGCAAGCCTCCTTGCAGGTTTCTACATTTATATCTTCAAGACCGTGACAAATTCAAAGTAATCAACATTATCAAGCTCCAAAAGAAGGTGAAGATGGACAGATTGGCATGAAAGTGTTTATTTTTGGACACATAAACCACTTCATGAATATCATAAGATGAGTTCACCAAATAATAAAGTCTCCCAGGTTTGAATCGGTAGAACATATGACCTTCACGAAAGAGCTTCATGTAAATATGTGAGGATTAGCTTCCATGAAAGCACATAAACCGCGGCTGGCGAGAGAGAGATAAAATTGGCCTTCACTCCAAATCCAAGATGCTGCTGATACACTGGAAACTAGCTTTTTTCCGATAGATAGATATTGCCCAGGAAGTCATGTGTTGGTGGGGTAGTCGAAAGACTGCCAAACAATCGAGTTGCTGGAATCATATAGTACAAGATTCCCACTAATATCGATTTTCATGCCAATAACAGACTTACCAGATGTGTTGGTAGACCAAGCAAGTGTGCCATTGGCATCTCTTAGTACTTAATCCCCCTCAGATGATTGCTGCAACTCAATGTTTGGCAGTCTTTCGACTACCCCACCGACACATGGCTTCCGGCGCAAAATCTATCCATCGGACAAAAGCTAGTTTCCAGTGTATTAGCGCATCTTGGATTTGGAGTGAAGGCCAATTTTATCTCTCTCACCAGCAACGGTTTATGTGCTTTCATTGAAAGCTAATCATCCACAGCAGCGGACATAAGCATTATAGGTAATTTTTGTTTAATTTCTCCCGATGAACCAATATAGCGTACCATATTTTTTTTCCATCTCTATGTTTCTCTTCTCCTTAGTACTTTCTCGCATTGTTTTATAAATTTGAGATTCTACATGTTTTGGAAAAGATATTCGACAACACTCTGAAAGCGGTCATAAATTATGCAGCTAAGTGAAGAAGATTTCCGACTTGCAATATGTTCTTGAAGCGTGGGAGATTGTAATTTTAGAAATTAGTGTATATATAAATTGCCAATCTAGTATAAACTCTCTTTCGAAGGAATATAAAAATCATTTGTTTGTTCCTTAAAATAATATTAGTATAATCTCTTTCGATAATTGTTTAAATTCTTTATGTCGAATTTAACTCCAAAGAAATCGTCAAACAAGGAAAAAGGCCCTATAGCAGTCACCTGATCCTTGGTTCAAAAGCGCTTATAAGAGTGCATAATCTACTATTCAAAAGCGTCATGGCTTTGTGATCTACTTAGGTTTATAGATGGCAATGCAAGTATCTGAATAAGGCTCTGATTGCATTCTGTCAGACTGATAATAAGTTGAGCTCCCATAAAGTTTAAGAAACAGACTAGCCAATATGCCATGACAAAAATCTTGCGTTCGCATCCATAACCATGGCCACCTTGAAATTCATACTTTTCTTAACTTTTGGTTTTATGCTGTTGCTTTCCACCTTCCCGTATCACATGCCCCTGTCTTTTGGTGAGAAAGGCAGGACTCGCCTGGCACCACAAATCATAGTTGCCATGTCCCATGGAACAAACTAAGCAAGCTTCCCCAGGTTTTGTATGGCTGTTCTAGAATTGCGCTAAAACTTTGTTGTTCTTTTTTCATGATAAGGATTGCACATTATTTTATCTTGGTTTGGGTTTTTAACGAATGGGCTATTTTGGCAGGAAATGAAAAGAAAAGATAAAGGAAGAAAAAACAGGCAGTGGATTTTCCACTTAGTCCATGTGCTGGATAACTTGGTTTTGTCCTTATAGGTATACCCACATCTGTCCTGACTAATATAGGTGCCTGCATGAAGTTTTCTTGAATACTGTTTTTCTGTCATTTTTTTGTCTACTTTGCATTAGCTCGAAGGTCTTTTATCTAGTTTTAGACATAGTTCTTGCTCATTGTTGCTTAAATATATTCGAGTATGAAGTAGTTGTGTACATAAGTTGACAAGCTAGTTCTTTATCATTATTATAAGCAAACGTGCATTATATATTCTGATTACGAAACCATACCTGGGAAATCCAAGATTTCAAGTAGGATATGAAAAGGACTTGACATGTAATGAAAGTTTGTTGTGGAATGGTTGATATTTGTTTCCCCCCTCCCCTTCTATTATTGTTTTGGTCATCAATATGAACTGTCAGATTGTACAGCACTACATTTCTGGCAATGCCAATTTGTTACCATGCCAATTGGTCAATATTCACTATTTTCTCAAATATGTTGCAAAATTATTTAGAAATGTGCTTTAAATCAAATGGAATTAAAGAAAAATATAGAATTTCTATCTCATATATATATATATATATATATAAGGCTAAAAAATTGCTTTTCTAGCTATGTAAGTTTTTTTCCCTTTAAATATTATAAAATTTAGAGAATCCGGTTGTATCAATTGGGTACGGGGGTCGGACACGTATCCCACGCACATACCCATGTCATATCTGTGGAACACGGGTATTTGGGGAAAATAGAAGTCCGCGTAACATAGGTTTTAACAGACAGTAGTTTGCTTTTTTCACTTCTGGCCTAACATATAGCTAATGCTAAACTGTGTTTTCAATTATATACAATTGCATTGGAATAAAAATCAGACTAATTTAACCTAAAAAGTCTTAGCAACGCCATTTTTACTTTGGAAGCATTGTAGAACTGACATTTCAATGATGCCATTTGATGCTTTTGCTCTGCGATGATCTGTGAAGTATTTATGTATTTGTTTGCAAGTTTAGTTCATAAAGCAAATATAAATAACTGATTCTAGTCTAATTCGATTCTGATATCTGTTGTTGCCGAAGATAATATCCGTTCTACTGTTTTATAACTAGTTGACTTTCTGTAGCTCATTCTGTGAACTTATGGCTCGGACTTTCTATAGCTTGTTTGTGTATGAGTGCACGTGTGTGTGTGTGTGTGTGTGAGAGAGAGAGAGAGAGAGAGAGAGATGGTGAGGGATCTAAGTTTCTTACAATAACTAAGAAGGGACAAATGGGGTAAGAGAATCCTTGCAAAGGATTGTCTTTCATGAATGAGTGACATTAAAATGTACACACACTCATCAAGTCTCTTTAAAAAAAAAACTCCTCCATATAAGCATTTATTCCAGTTCATGATGATGATAACTTACAATATCGCATGCGTTGTTCCGTGGTAGCTTTCACCTGCCTTCCAAAACCACCATTTCATCTACTCTTCAACAACTAACTGTCTCTCAAAATATGGATAGAGCTCTCTTTCTCTTAGAAGCCCTACTGAAAAACATGTTCATTTTAATAATGCCAAATCGCATATGTCGCATCCTTTGACTCGATTCTTTTTTTCAGTGGCATGGCGGTTCCCGAGGGTCGCGTGCCGTGTTAGGATTTTCAGATTAGCTTGCTGACTGTAAATATTCCTAATTCAGCATCACTGGATTGGTCTATACTGGACGGTGTTCAATTATATATGTTCAATTTGAGCAATAGCCTCCTTTGGTGGATTATATCAGAAGATTTATTTAGTTATTGACGAGTTGCCTAAAAATTTGAAAGGTTGGTTTTGTATAGGAGCTCTATAGTTGGGATTTTGAAGGGTTGTTTGGACAAAATTAATCTGATGTCTTTAGAATATGTTTAGAAGTAATATAGCTTGGTGGGGGCATTGTGTGTCTGCCATTTCGTTCTTATGTTCTGAATTTTGTCTTGTTATATGCTCTGTCATGTACTGTAATTTAGGTTGTATTTGTACGAGAGATTTGTGAAGGAAAAAAAAATTAAAAAAAATAATTAAATTTAAACAGTTGAATCCGTTAACCTTTCGCTTTTCTTTTTTTTTTTCCTCCACCAAATCGTT
>BRYF01000023.1:7123587-7128587 GCA_030159135.1 Actinidia polygama | reverse complement strand
AATCATCAAAATATGTCCAAAATACTTAAGCCCTAATTTGGATTTTATTGGTCTTTATAATTTTTTTTTACTTTTCCGATTCTTCGATGAAATAAACTAAAAAGATAAAAAAATTCCCTAAATAAGAAATAATTCCTCCAAAGTGTAATTTATCAAAAATTAAGCGACATTATTATCATCATCTTAGACTCACTCTAACAACTAATTTATGTTTATAAAATGATATTCTTACAGAAAATCAATACATAAAACACTATAAAAATGATGCAGCAGTGATATATATATATATATATATATATATATATATATATTTTTTTTTTTTGATAAATAAAATTTATTTTTAATGGGAATGGACCCTGATCTCCTAAATCATTTTATACAAAAATTTGTATAAAATCTCTCTAGTTTATTTATGAGAATAATAAAATAAAACAAAATAGCATTGTTCATAGTCTTCAATGGGCATGGCGCCAAAGGGAGAAAACCGACAAAACTGAGTGTTTGTACAGTGTTTATCCATTCACACTAATGGATGGGCCCTATCAAATTTTATTGAGTTAATTTAAGGAAAATATTGGGCTAATTAAAATAATTTAATTTTGAGATTAATATGTTTTGATTTTTGATTTTTTCAGTTTTTTTTCTTGTTTATTTGTGGTTTGAAAAATGGAGATGACAAGGAAGATATAATGAGGTTGTTGCTAGCTGTTTTCCATCGTTGGATCTCCATTAGTGAAATCTTGGACGCTAATTATGTTGACCATCTTGGGGTCACATCTGAAATATTTGCTGGGTAACACGAGTTTTACCAACTAAAAACTTACCTATAAAATCTCACTTTACACTCTAAACTTTTAATTATTAAAATTAGCCCGTTATACGATAGGTTAAATATCGATATGACTCTTCCATTCAATTAAGGTCCATGTAGGCTTCTTTTGTAAGGCCACATAACTTTTTTTCATCACTATTTTCAGTTTGGCTTAATTTTTTTTTATAGATTTTTTAACTGTTTTGATTTCGAGTTTCTTTTGTCTATAGTGCATTTTTTTAACTGTTTGATCAAAATTCTATACTTTTATAGTTTCTTTAGACAAGAGAAGTCAGAGAATATAAGAATTTTCATATAATTTAAAAAATTATTCATTAAAAACAAAAAAATACCAATAAATTAGCTAAATGATTTGTCTTTAGTGATTTTTTTGTTAAATCTGAATAATTTTGCTTATATTTATTGACTCCTCTCATCAACAGAAATCGAAAAAATATATAATTTTGATCAAACTGTAAAAAAATCACTAAAGACAAAATAAATTAAAAATCAAAACATATAAAAATTAAACCTCAAAAAAAAAATTAATTATGCCAAACTAGATGAAGGGATCATATTAAAGCTTGGCTTGCAAAATAAATTTTGGTCAAAGTGCAAATGTACAAAGTATAATTTATTTATTTATTTATTTGACTAAAATAAATAGGGGCAAAGTCCAGTTTTACGTTTTTACCCCTTGCGATTTGGGTTTGTGAGAGCACTTTCAATGATGTGATAGGGAGGTAAAGTGTTCCGAGCCCAATGGTGTAAAGTCCCAAATAAATAGGAATAGGATGCAACAGATTTGGAGCTTCCCATTCTACCCCCATGGCCTTGCCAGCTAATAGAATTGACAACTCAAAGCCTATCATATATCTGTTGGGTTGCTAGGGAACAATACAACAAAAATATTACTGCAGAATAAATTCACAACGAGAGATGTGACTCCTTGAACGAATATAATGCTAATTATAAGCATTCATGTATTAATTGATGCAGTCCAAAGTGTTCGTACTTTGGAAAAATAGGAGTTAGGACATAAGTTTTAATTATTTCTTGTTTAATTTTTCTGGTTTTTTTTTTTGTGTGTGTGTTCTTATGGATCGAATAATGTTTCCAAAATAAATAAAAACTCTTCCCACTTAATGAAAATTGTGGTTAAAGTCTATTATTACCATGCCGTGTTAAACTAAAAAGTAATTGATGTACAAATAATGAAGTTGTACAAAATGATACGACAGGATACGAGTTTTTTAATTTTTTACAATATATCTAACGAGATAAATTTTATTTACTAAAATAAAAGTTTTTATTATTAAAATAATAGGCAAGAGTCTCTCTGTATAATATTAATTGAGTGAGAGTGAGTCAGAACTAGTGATCTCTTACCAGACGTGATCTCTTATTCGAATTTTATTATTTATAAGGTCTTTGTGTACTTTTTCTGTCCATTAATATATATATATATATATATATATATATATATTTTTTTTAAAAATATATATTTTAAAGAATTGATTATAAAACCAAACAAAGCAAGTTCTCATAAAAGTTGGGCATTGATTTATGCACTCTATTTTTGATCAAATACACTTCACTTTTTATATTTAGTATACAAAGTTACAATAACGTCCTTCACACTTTTTTTTATTACCAAAATTGTCCCTCACCATACTATTATACTTTTACTTCCTCTTATTTTTGAAGGGGTAATTTAGGTATTTATAAAAAATATATACATAATAAATAAATAAATAAATTATATTTAGTTAAAAGTATCATAAAATTGGGTGTATTCCTAAAAAAGTACTTCTACCCACCAACAATTATGTAGCTCAAAGTGAATATTAGGTGAGCCGACTTATAAGCCAAGCCGTAGCCGTAGCGGGAGCCAAAAAATTATACCGAAAAAATCAGTTGGAGCCAGTCTCCCATGCCTTCTACAACTGCTTATAAAAGTTAGTTGAGTCTACTATAAACAGAACTTGCTCTCGCATATCTAACGGTCAACTCCTAACAGCCCCCTCCCCTCTCTCTCTCTCTCTCTCTACTCTCTGTCCTCTCAGGTAACACACTGAGGAACTCCTCTCAGTTCCTCTCTTTGTTTTATATCCTTAAATCAACCTGACCCCACCCCCTCTCTCTCTCTAAAACCACCATAGCTACCCTCATAAAACAACCAATTCCAGAAGTATTGCCATGGGCGTCGACATGTCGAATCCTCCCGCTTCTCGCACTAAAGACTACTTCGCCTCTCCCGCTCTCTCCCTCAGTCTCGTAAAAACCCTAATTCCCCCCTTTTAATTCCAAATCTATTACTACTGTTTATTATGCCTATTAATTAGTAATAGTTCTGGTTTAATTGATCCTAAAATGTCATATTTCTATATGCTTTGGTTCGATTGTTGATTTAGGTTTTTTTTTTCGATTTGTATTAACTAATGACTTTTTTTTTGTTTTTGGTTTGGGGAAGGCGGGGATTTTTCGAGATGGAGCGGCAGCGGCGGCAACGGCGAACATGGAGGTGGAGGAGGGGGACGAGGGGAGCGGCGGCGGCGGATCAGGGAGGAGAGAGGAGACTGTGGAGATTAGCAGCGAGAATTCGGGACATGCGAGGTCGCGGTCGGCGGAGGAGGACTTTGACGGGGACGGAGAGAACGACGGCGACGAAGACGGTGACGGCGATAAGAACAAGAAGAAGAAGAGGAAGAAGTATCACAGGCACACGGCGGAGCAAATCAGAGAAATGGAAGCGTAAGCTTTTATTTATTTATTTATTTTAAATTTTGTTTTGTTACATGTTCCGGCATTAGAATGGTGAATTGATTTAGCGAGTCAACTCGGAAGTCCAAATAGTCCTCAAGTTGACTCATTACCCCGTGAGTCACGCGGGCTGGGGACCACATTCATTAATGCATTTGGTGTGTGGTGTATGGTGTGTTGTCAATAAATTCCATTCCTACAACGTTACGAGTGTGGATATTTTGGTGTCTATATTTGCGGTTGCAAACGAGTTGAGTTGATTGAGTGGTGGGTTTAATTTAAAATTTTATTAGTTTAAAAAATAAATTTAGCGTTGGTTTGTTTATTAGTCAAGTCGATTTTAAATAAATTTTTATTAATTTGGAGTTCAAGTAATTTGGTTTCTTTGTTTATTTTAAATTTATCGAGTTGAATAGTGACTTGTTCAAACTTAATATTTTGAAAATTTAACCGACTTCAAAATATGTTCAAGGTTTAATTTGTTTAGATAACTAACTGATATATTTGGGCATTGTAATTAAATGACTCTAACTAATGTGATTAGTGCATCTAAGATGTCCCATTAGATGGAGAGATGAGTGTTCCTCAAACTCGCCCAAGTAAAGTTTCTAGGATCATATGCAATTGCTGGTAGACCTATGTTATTGGGCATTCATTAAATTACTAAATGTGGTACTGATTCTGGATTTTCAGCTTTAGGCCTGTTTGGCTATATGACAGATCCAGGGCTAATGCACCAATAATCAATCATTAACTTGGAGTTTATTGATGAATGAACTGAGTTAGACTCAGTTGATTCCTATGTGAATGAATCTGGATCTGGCAGTCTAAAAGAGAAGAAACCCTTTATGATTCACAAAGCATTCAAAAAGATTGTTATTTATGACACATCTCCCATAAACAAACCCTAAAAAGTTAAAGCTAAAACTTTATCAAAAAGTGCTTCGTAACACCAGTGTTTTCATTTAAAAACACATTAGGAATATACTAAGATGGGGACAAAACAGTAAAATATGCACTTCCATACTTAAATTATGTGATCTTCACCTGCTTGTTTTAGCATTTCATTTGTTGTCTCATTTGAAACAATGCTCTTGTGGGCTTATTATATGTATAATTTTGGAATTGTTTCATGTTTACATGAATCTATACGTTTATGAATGCCAGGCTGTTTAAAGAATCACCACACCCTGATGAGAAGCAAAGGCAGCAATTGAGCAGGCAATTAGGGCTTGCTCCTAGACAAGTCAAGTTCTGGTTTCAAAATCGTCGAACCCAAATCAAGGTACATTATATGTATATATGTTACGGTCACTTGACCTTGTCTAGCTAGCAATTATTTTGTTTATCTTTATCCACTTCATTTGGACTTTTAATTTTTCGATATCTAGAAATGCAAAAAACTTGTTTTATTGGCGGTTTCAAA
>BRYF01000023.1:7116087-7118587 GCA_030159135.1 Actinidia polygama | reverse complement strand
CAGTATGTGGATACTTCAAGACAGCTGCACCAATGCCTATGAATCCATGGTGGTCTACGCTGCCGTGGACATCACCGGCATGCAGTCCGTGATGACGGGCTGCGACGCTAGCAGCATTGCCATACTTCCGTACGGCTTCTCAATCCTTCCCGACGGACTCGAGTCGAGGCCTCTCGTGATCACTTCACAGCCGGAGGAGAAGAGCACGGAAGGGGGATCTTTGCTCACCATAGCATTCCAAATCCTCACCAATACCTCTCCCACAGCCAAACTAACTCTTGACTCTGTGGAGTCTGTCAACTCTATTATATCATGCACACTACAAAAGATAAAGACAAGCTTGCAATGTGAAGATGGTTGATTCATGATTGTTAAAGCATTAGGGTTTCTTAAGATAGACAGACAGACAAGCTAATCTGTAAAGTTAATAGATTTAAGGTTTTTGTAATTCACTTATTCTTTTAATTTCTAGAGAAAATATTTCGTCTTTCTTTTCTTTCTTTTTGAAGATTTGGATCTTTTTTTGGGGGGTGGGGTGGGTTATTTTTCAGTTCTAGAGGATAACTATCTTTCCATGAAAAAAACTTCCTTCATGGGTTACAATCTCCTTGTTTGTAACTTATTGTTTTGAGAGCATTTGAAGTTTTTTTATAGTGATAATGGTTATATGAGTCAAGGGGTCTAAGAGGGACTCGTTACCAAATTTTACTGTGCGGCAAATTTACAAACACTTGGATTGCAGTTTCACTATAAATTTCTTAAATCACTTGCCTCATCCAATCACTGCATTTAGGGCTCTCTTAATGGTTAAAGATCACCTCTAAAGCATCTCAGGAATATTCTCTACATTTTAAAAAACTAGGGATGCCTCAGATTTAGAGGATCTTTTTTATACTATCTTCTCCACCAAACTCTCTATACCATATTTAATTCTACATTATTCTTTTTCAATTTTAATTAGTTTTTCTGCTTCTTATTTTTTAAGTTTGACGTGACTATACGATAGATAGATAGATGAGAGATAAATAATTTTTTAGTTTTAGGAGATGAATAGTAACCTTCATGTAGCACTTGTCATTTATAGGGGGTGTAGATGTATTTTCAATCTTGAGTTTTACTCCCTGATTCGGGGTCACTGCAGTGCGGGAGTCACTGCAATCCTGCGGTGATCCCAAAATGACATCGTTTTAACGTCGTTTTGTATGCATTTTGCTCAAAACGACGTTGTATTATTCCCAAAAAAATTCTCCCCAGACGACGTCGTTTTGACGGAAATATATTTTTTGGGTAAAACGAAATCGTTTTGATGAAAATACATTTTTGAAAAAAAAAACGACGTCGTTTTAGGCTCACTACCGGATTGCCGCCTTAAGTGGCCCCAAGCCCTTTATTCCCTAAATTAGAGTAAAAGAAGGGAAATGAGAGCTGTTGGAGATGTTAAGTTCAATGCTCTCCTTGATTTTACCTCCCTATTTTGTCTAATTTTTTTCTTTTTTCTCTAACGGTCTAAATAAAAAAACCACTAACTATCACATCATCCCTCTTTCTCTGGTCTCTTAACAGGCTCTGTTTGGTTTAATTTTTTTTGATTTTTTTCTTGATGCATTGATTTTCAAGTCTCTGTCTTTAATAAATTTTTTTCATCACGCCAGGCCGGGAAGGACCTGGTGTGATGGTGGTTGAGCGGCTGAGGCAGGGATTGGGTGTGGAGACAAAATAGAAAACTGATTTTGTCCTCAAAAGGTAATTTCATTTTGGGACCCGAAGTCAGTCTAATTAACGAAATTTTATATTTTATGAAATTACAGAAAAGGACATAACCCATATGTACAACCGTCTCCATCTCAGTGCATCCAATTCGACAAAGCCCTAGCCACCACTCACCTCCACACTTCACCTCCGACAACTTCAACCACCCCCTCCTCAGAAACTCCAGCACCCCCATGAACCACACCACCCTCTCTCTCTCTAGTCTGTACACTCGGGGCCGCCGCCTCTCGTTTGTTTGATGTTGCGGCACTCCATCCATTTGTTCGGTAAGAAAAATCCGAGCAAACATCATCTACTGAGGGGCGGGGAGCCTAGGATAGTTGGGTGATAGGTGGCGGCGGGTGTCCATGGTTATAATGTTAGGGATAGGGTTTTGAAAAGGTTGAAGAGGAGGGTAGTTTTGTGATTATGGAGGTGTAATTGGAAAAAATTAGAAATTCAAAAATTATTATTGTGTTCATTGAGACTTAGGCTCCGTTTCGGTTTGGTAATGTTTAAAAGCTAAATTTTTTTTAAACTTGTTATTAAAAATATTAAGATTTTTTTACTCTTTTGTTTTTGTGGCTTTACTTTAGCTAAAATTAAGCAAAAAAAACAAAAATAAAAAAATAAAAAAGCCAATTCGAATTGACTTTTTTACTTATTTTAAAAAAAAAAAACTAAAAAATTTGGTGCTAAACGGTGAGACCACTTTGGTTTGCATTTGGAAGCTCCCCCAAAAGAGCTCACA
>BRYF01000023.1:7086087-7088587 GCA_030159135.1 Actinidia polygama | reverse complement strand
TTCTTCATAAATTTGAAGAATCTCATCATAAAATCCTGTACCAGGACCTTGGTAACTGATCTCAGGATTTTTGACTACTTGTTGAAGATGTAATGATCTTCTTTCGAGATATTCAATTTCTCGAACAATTTTATTGAATTTTTTAATATTGTAATTGCTTATCATTAACAATCTTTAAAGGAGTTGTAATATACAACTTTCTAATTTGACATTTCAAATTTTCAATCTCAATATTATTGAGATAAACTTCAATTTGCCAACTGAAAAAGAAATAACTTTCAAAATCAATTTCTGGAGTAAGCAGAAATTTCTATCTTTTCTCCAAAATTTCTAAATCTTTAAGCAGAGATTTTATTTTTCTCAATTGCTTGTCACTGATCATGGTGACCCTTGTAGAAATTCCCTAGTAAGAAAGTCAGAGAGAGAATTAGATTCTCCTTTGATATAATCAATTTCAAAATCAAAAGAAGATAATTCAGCTTGCCATCTTGCAAAAATTTGTTTGGAGGCAAGATTTTTAATATCTTTTTTCAAAATTTGTTTAACTGCAGAGCAGTCAACTTTCAAGATGAAAGTTTGATTTAAAAGATCATCTTGGAATTTAGAAATACATTTAACAACAGAAAGCATTTCCTTCTTGATTGTTGAATAATTTATTTGTGCTGATTTCCACATTCCTGATGTAAATCTAATCAGCTCTTCTTTATTTGTGTCAGGATTAATTTGTTTCAAAATTCCTCCATAACCAATATTAGAAGCATCGGTTTCAACCACCTTCTTCCAATTGGTTTTGGCAAGAGATAAGCAAGGAAGCTGTTTAACTTTTAATTTTATCTTTTGAACAGTCTTGCTATGGTTATTCAATCAGGGAAATATTTTATAGATAATCCTTGGGCAATAAGGGCCAAGTATTTATCTCCTTTTCAAAGTAGGATTCAATCAGGGAAACCTCGCATCTATTTTGAAAACATTCTGAATCAAACAGATAGTATGGATATTCACCATACAAGAGAAGATGCCAAAGATAGTACAAGTACTATATTTTATAGTAAATGTATTATCAAAAAGATAATTAAACCAGGACATTGGGGTTTGGATCTTTCTACCTCAAAGTCTATGATGTTTGATAAAATCCCTCAGAATTTCAATTACTGGGATTACTATAAGGGATTCTCTGAGGTTTTTATGTACCAAAACCAGAAAATTAAACATTCTTGGTTTTTTAAATTATGCACCAGGATAATAACATCCGGAGACCTACCAATTTGGTTTTATGACTGGTGGCTTACTTATGGGCCAAATATTGATATTCTTCCTCCTGAGGTTAAGGAAGTCTTTCAAAGATGGAAAAATTTTCATCCCAAAATTAAAGGAAAGTTGGACTTACCATATAATTATAATATGGTTTTGTTCTTTATGGAATTCAGCATCCCATGGATTTGAAAATGGGATATTTCAATTAAGAAAGATGAGTTAATTAATGCTCATTCTCTTTACAGAAACTTTTGGGTCAGATGGTGGTCCAAGACAGATATTAAGGAGCTTATCATCCAAATTAATTCTAAAGCGGATGAATACTTCTCCCATTATCATGAAAGCAGCCAAGAAATAACATCTTTTGTTGCTCAATCAGCTTTGGATCCCTTCGAGATCCTTAAAAGTCAAATAAAGAGGACTTCTCCAAATATTTCAGAATCTGATCTGTTATCCCAATGTTTGGAGTTTTTTCAGAGAAAAATTATTTCTTCTTTCAATAAAGAGGATTCTTCAATGGGATCTCTCAGAGGCAGTGAAGACAATGAATGTCCAGCTGGTGAAGGTCAAGATATTGACGAGAACGTCTCAATTGATGAGGTTGATTCTCAAGAAGGACAGCTGGCCAGGTATATGGCAGCTCTGGAGGATTTGAAGAAATAGCTTTTAGATTTTTTCAATAATTATTGTTGAAAGAATCTTTTCCTTTTTGGCTTTTCATGTCGGTAATGGTCGACAGCATCTTCTTTTCTTTTAAAAAGCAATTAACTAGCTTTCTTTTAGGCATTATTGCCTATCTTTACTTTTTCGTTCGCCCTTCAATCGCTACCTCAATTAAAGAGGAAAAGCTGGCCACTTTTGAAAAAGAAAACAGTTATAAGTGTCGATGGAGCCCAGAGAGTACCCGGCTTATTCTCTTTTCTTTTTCTATTTAACGGACTGCCTTCCCTTGTTGTAAGGCAGACTTAGTTGGACTCTCTCTCTCTCTCTCTTGTAATCTTTCCTCTTCTCAGTTTAAATAAAAAGTGTATTTGTTTACTGTTGTCTTCCGCTTTACAATTTGGTATCAGAGCCAATTTGGATCCGTCGGCTAGATATCTGTTAGCCAAATCAGGTATACTTCTGAGTTTTTTATGCTTTATATTTATGTTTAATTTAAACATGTTTTATTAGTTCGATGTGTGGATTTTAGTATTTCAGTAAAGTTATATATCATTCTAATTTCAAGTAGGGATTAAATTATTAT
>BRYF01000023.1:7046087-7051087 GCA_030159135.1 Actinidia polygama | reverse complement strand
AGAAAGATCATTCATGAAAAAAATTAGATTAATCGGAGATTGATACTCGCATGATTAAATCATATTTGATTAAAAAAATGGGCAATTTATAATGAAAATTATACTTAAATGTTCTAAAAATGTGATTTAAGCATATGGGAGCATCGATAACTAAGCAGTCTAATTTTTTGCATGAATAATTATTTCATTGAATCTTACATGATGAATGATTAGTATTATCAATGTAAATTAAGAGTTGGTCTACTTATCAAATTACAAAAAATATTTAAAGGAGTGACAATCCGTATATAGAAATTCTATCGAAATTTTTTTGTATAAAATGAAGTGGTAGATATGGGCTCTTGCAATTTTCAACAAAAAAAATTGATCAAGATAATTTTTATTTATTAAAATATTATTTTCATATTATTATTTTCATATTTTATGTATGATTTTTTTAAAAACTATTATTTTTAAATTTAAAATTCTAGCTTGGTTACTGTTTTGGATTTATACGAAAGATTAACAAAATGTCGGTATGGGTGTGGCATGTGAGTAGGATGCAAGTATTTGTCCCGAGAATCTTATATATAGTAATTTTTTATTTTTTAGTGCGGGGTGGATTTGTTATTAAAAGGTTTCATATTTTGTTAGGCGGGGTCAGTCTGATCGCTTTCCTTTTCTGATTCTGCTGTTGCGCAGAAGCCAATGGGCCCCGCCACAACTCCGGCCATCCAATGTCCACTCCAAGCCCATGTGAAAACCGAGTTTAGGAAAGTGAAAATGTTGACACTCCTAAATTGTAAAATACTAATTTCAGCCCATTAGGCACTACTTAATAACTTAATATTTAGAAAGCAGATCAAGATATTTTAAAATATGTGAAATTACTTTAAATTTTTTTGACATTATTTATACTTTAACTACTATCCAATAAAATAGTAAGATAATAATATATACTCCGAAACAAAAGTAACCACATTTTTATTTACCTGCTTCTCACGCACAAAGATTGTTGAAAAACCGCCACAAAATAATAAATAAAATATAAATGTGCGCACCATATCTTTTTGTAGTACAAATAGGGGGACTATTGGACTAAAAAGATGTACATAATTTCTTTTCCTTCGGTACACAAATTATATATATATATATGAACAAGTCAATTGGGTCCATTAACTTTTTCATTTCATTCTCATTTTTTCGCAATGCTACAATTAGCCATGGGAGAAAAAAACAACTACAATTTTTTAGCAACGAGCAGATGGGGAAATAGATGGAAAATTAGAATCTTGTAACAGTAGCAATGAAAAAAATACCATTACCGCCATCACTGCCAGCTGATGAATGCAAGTGATATGTTCCAAGTTCTATTTCATGTCATCTACTATATGGTTCGTTACTCTGAAATGAACTTCAAGAAACATCACTGCTGAAAACCACCATTCACAACAGAGTTTTGTGCTTTCCATTCCTTTCCAGCTACTGAACCCCACAAGTTTTCTGGTTTGCAAAAAATTTAGAAATCCAGAGCACCAACATACCCCAGAAGTCTATTAGCTTTATGGGGTTCATGAATACCATAGCTTCTTAACACCACAACACTTCCCCCGCCCGCGGCTTAAGCTTAAACTTCGGAAACTTTTCTTAACGACGGAAATCACGATTCAAGAAACTGGTTCAACTTTCTACCACTGCTCTTCCCACTTGGTCCAAATACATGGGGATCATTCACTTTAGCAATACCAGCCCTATAAATTTTGGTATGCCATTGAAAGATTCAAATGAGAAAAAATAAGAAACAGAAGCAGCCATGATTTATACCAGAAAACCCAATTGCAACATGAAGTTAATTTAGAGTATACAAAGACACAGTGATGAAAGATCGAAAAAGCAAGTGCAACTGACTTGTCAGAAACTGGAACAAATACAACCAGCCAACGACATCATCTGTTCATTTTGCAATCATAGCACAAGAATTTAAAGGTTGTGTATGATCTGGGAATGCTTATTTCTTCCCACTTTTCTCGAGTCCAGTAGCACCAAATGCGCCCTTCTGTTGAGCCTTGGCTCAAAGCTCCTCGAGCGCCAGTTCACAATGTTAACCGTGTACTCAGGGCAAAGGTGAACATTACCCATCTTCCTATTGGTCCAAATATATGGGGTCTCACATGAAATAGCGGGGTGGGTTCCATTTCAAGTGGTGGGCTCCATGTATTTGGACTAATGGAAGGGTGGGTAAACATTATCCACTTTATAAGGTGGATGAACATAATTGCATTTGGATTTATAGCAGGCTCTGGGAGAAACCAAAAGTCAAAGGAGTATGTATTTAAGAACCAAAAATCTCACTTTCTCCTCATCCTTCTTCTGAAGGTTGGCCGTATCAGTCTGCACGGGAGAAGATACGTTCAAATTCAAAACAAAAACCATATTAAGATCAAACAGATACTAAAACTGTGCAATACAATCAATGACAACTCTTGTGTGCAGGTCACCTTGTATTCGATGGGCTCACCATAGCAGGGTCAAAGAAATTAATTACTCATCTCCAAATGCATAGGCAACATATATCCATATAACATTAGATCAAGTCATGCATATTAACATAATAGAGAACTACATCTAGAAAGGAAAAATACAGCAGGCTCCAAAAAAGAACATAAAAATTGGGCAAATCTTCACACTGATTCAAATTGAAACGGAACACTAACTCAGTTTGGCATCATTGAAACCAAGCCTCCGTATTTTGGGTTTAGGTTTTGACCACAGACAACAATCAAACCCGATTCAGAGGGTATGGAATCCATGGTGCCGAAGAGATTAACAAATAATGTAATAAAGAATTATCCTCTCTATTTATGTAATTGATATAGAATAAAGACTTAATTATTAAACACTCCCTAAACTATCACTTTTTGTCACTTTCACCCCCTCATCTTAAAAATGGCTCATTTACACCCCTTAACTATTGGAAGTTATCACTTTCAACCACCCTGTTAGTATTTCAATTAAAACTTGGTTACATGACACCCATGCGACTGGTTTTATGTTTTTTATGCCAAATATGCCCTTTGTTTTGGAGGGAAAAAACCCTATGCCTATATATATAGACATAATGTGAAGTTTGACTCAGAAACTTTTATGGTCATACTTTTTAATTTTTCAATTTTTTCCTTCTCTGTTTGGTGCTATGAATGTCAATGAGTTTCTCGTTTACCTGATGTCTCAATGAACAAAACCAATATTATGTTCATATTTATTTTTTGTTACTTTTTATTTTTATTTTAGTTTTTGTTTTTTATACTTTTGTAAGAAATCCTTATTTAATACATAGGAATGAGAAGAGTGGATAGAGAGAGCCAAAAGAGAACAATAGAAGTGTATACATAGGCATATAGTTTTTTTCCTCCAAAACAAAGGGTATATTTGGTATAAAAAACATAGAACCATGTGACAAAGTTTTAATTGAATTTTGAACAGAATACTAACGGAAGGGGGTCAAAGTGATAAATTTCAATAGTTAAGGGGTGTAAATGATCCTTTTTTTAGATGAGGGGTGAAAGTGACAAAAAATGATAGTTTAGGAGGTGTTTATATAATTAAGCCTAGAATAAAGATACTACAGATTTACACTTAATTCTTAAGCAGCGCATGACAACAGAGTCAGACTTCCATACGAGCACATACAATTGATGTTTTTGTACGAGAGTCTTTAAAACTACAAAAACGGAAAAAGGAAAAAGAAGACAAACACTCAGAAGAGCCATCCCATGATTACACTTAATTCGTACACTGTGCATTATGACATAGTCAAAGAACACATATAATTGATGTTTTTGTATAATAGTCTTCAAAACTAAAAAAAAGGAAGGAAAAAGAAGAGAAAAACTCAAAAGAGCCATCCCACGATTACACTTAATTGTTATGCTGCGCATTATGAAAGAGTCAAAGACTACCATACGAACACAATATAATTGATGTTTTTGTACTATGGCCTTTAAAACAAGGGGAAAAAAGAAAGAAGAGGAGAAAAACTTAAAAAGCCATCCCATGATTATTGGTAACTTAAAACCGGATAATATTAATTCTAGGAGTCACTCGGTTCTATCAAATTGTTTCTCATTGCTAAAAGTGGTAACAGAGATAAAGTACGAGCTTGTTTAATAGCAATACTAATAAGTATTGTTGTTTCAAGACCAATCCCCTTCCAAAATAAATAAATAAATAAATCATCCAATAATTCAAAAAAAAGACGAAAAAACCCATCCACGCATCACACATGAAAAAACAATCTAGGTTAATAAGATTAAACAGAGCTTTGCATTCTATCGCCACAAAAACTGAAAGAACATACAAATACCGACAATTTTCGCTCTCTCCATGCATTGTAATAAATACTCTATGAACAAACGGCAACTAAATAGTCAATCCATTGTTTCTTTTTCTCATCATTAAATCAGGTAGGTAATCCATGGACAAATTCAAATCATAACAACAATCAAAAATACGATAATTTATACCTCGTCGCATTCCTTCTTGTCAACTTTAGATTGCTTCAAAGGCTTTGCTTTTCCACCTAATCAAAACACAAAACAGATCTGCAAAATCTAGGGCTCGATCAAGAAGAAACGGATAGAACAAAAAGTGAATTAAATTAATACAATATCAATTACCTTGCTTCGACGACATTGTTGATTTCTAGGGTTAGGGTTTGGTCGGAACGTAAAGAGGACATTTATCAGGTGAGAGACCCCGCGAACGCTAATTTATACGTGGCCTTAAGAGTTGGGGGATTCTGGAAGGCGGTGGCTATATATAGGAGAGGATGAACATATATTTTGGAAAGTAATGGATGAAAACTTTACATTTACTCTTATGCCCTCAATGGAAGCATTACATTCTGACGGATGAAAGGGCAGTTTAGCAACTTCGACGGTGATTATGCACACGCTATCCGGGGTCGCTCTATTTGCACCGGTTTTTTTCTCAGCATCCCCTCTACTAAATGCACCTTTTAG
>BRYF01000023.1:6926087-6928587 GCA_030159135.1 Actinidia polygama | reverse complement strand
TATTTCTTTCCTTTTCCTTGTAAATTGTTTGCTATGTTCTTGTTTGAACACTTCATAGTCCTTAAATTGTCATTGCCTTAATGTTGGTGCACAGTTGGTTCCTTTTTAAACGAAAAGCATTGGCAGCTAAAGTCACTATGGCAACCATTGCCCATTAAGAATTTATTCCCCTTTCAGATTTGACCTTAACAGTTGGTGCTTCATAAAGTCTTCTAAAATCTAAAGGTTTTCTTTCCACATTTTGCTCATTGGATCATATTATCACGAATATATGTTTTATCCATGGTCCCTTATATGCCCATTTATTGGTGTAAAACTAATAACTAGGAGGAATAATTTTTACATCTAGAAAATATAACCCTATTCGCATTCTGATTTCAACATATGTCACTCCTTTAAGGTAAATTATATTTGATATGCTAATATTTAAAAAAATAACTCTTTGTGAGATATATTTCTTGATGGCAAAAAAAGAAAAAGGAAAAGAAGATTTTACAATGCATAATGGTGTCATGAAAAGAAAAACAACTCTTGAGGATATGTTTCTTGAGCGAACTCATGCACCAAGGGGGATAATGCATAATGGTGTCATATGGGGTATTCTATAATTCATATATTCTCTTTGTTTTAAGTCAATCTATGAAGTTTCTCAATAGTTTGCTTGGAATAATGTGTTATTAGTGCAACTCAGTGGGAGAATCTTGTATAGTTCTACAATTGAAATACTTGCATGCCTTAGTTGTATGATTTTAGTTCTTCTGCAGATGAAAGGATTGCAGGTCTTTCATCTTGCAGTCAGTTAACACAGAGTTCGAGCTTCATCAGTATCCATCTCATTAATTTCTTTTGCTGGCTCTTCCAAAAGTTGAACTGAATATCAATGGTATTTTTTAGAAGTTTAATGATGCTCTGTTAACCGAAGCAAGAATCAATTTGAATTGCCACTAGGACTTATTTTTCTGTGTCAATCGATACAACACCATGGATATCTAGGCAAACTTTCACCTTAGTTTGTCCCGCTCACTCTTTGTGGGTTGAAAGGCCCAATCTGTGCAAAAATATAGTATATAGACAATAGATAGATAAATTAATTAATGACAATGCTTGGACAACGGTGTGAAACATATACATATTGTTAAATAAAAACTAATCTAGTTCAATAGAATTGCATTTCATTGAAAATTAAAGAATAGCCTAATTGAATTTGACTTTTTGTCTTTCCGAACATGTCAAGGGAGGGAAGGTATATGTTTGAGAAATTTCCAAAAATTAGAATACGAGACAAAATAAACTCTGACAAATATAAATAATTATGTCTAGACTCTTTCCTAATGCTGTTTTCTTCCACTAAAATATGTGAGAAGCTCTCTGTTTTGATCCCCATCATAAAATATTAAAAAACTATATTTTCATGAACTAAGATGTCGCTTTTGGTACTGGAAAATGGCTGTAAGGCATTGCATGGGTTCACCAGATTGTTAACATAGATGCAGGCTTGCCTCTTTCACTTTAGGCTGTCCATGGTACAAACTCAAGTAGTAACTATTGTTGCCAATCTTGGTATGTTTATTTCAGTTGCTTTATTGAGTGCATTAACCATGTGTTGTTCTTTGTTCGTTCTAGTGTATATAGGTTGTTGTTAAATTTGAGATGAGTAAATTACGTTTTATTCTTATAACTTCAAAGTTATCTTAAAATATTATACTGTCACCATTTGATTATGTGTGTGGGGGTGGGGTGGGGGGGGGGTGGGGAAGTTGGGGGGTGGGTGGGAAATTGACCTGACGCTTCATGGTTTTTTTATTTTTAATGTAGAATTTAACTAGTTGAATTATCTCTCTTTTACCATGTTAGTTATTATATGTTTTGCTCATCAATAAACATGATCTTTTTGTCTAATCGAATCGATTAAGATTTCACACATACTGGAGGTAATATTACCTTATTATCATATTCTCGTAGTTTGAAGGTGACCATTTTGCTTATTGTGTAGTGAACGCATTTCTTCATCAAGAAAAGAAGAGTTGTACACTTTGCGCGGCTTTATGGAGCAGGTATCTATCACACTGGCCTATATTTTGGAGAACAACCGAAGTAGATGACTCTCACTACTTTTGCTTCCTCTTGTGAATAGAAAAATGGGCACAAGTTTAAGAACTTATTGTTTAACTAGGTACTATTTCTATGGCTATTTTCGGAGAAATTATTTGTTTTATGTCATTGGTCTTTCTAGGGTATTGGATCCTTGTGGAGTTATAAAATAGTTCTTTTATAAAGCAATTTTATTATTAGATATTTATGGTAACCTCATGGGTAGTTCAACATATGGGGAAGAGAATTTTGTTGAGAACAAGGGTCTTCTGGTTATTCAAAATTAACTGAAGGTGGTAAAGCTGTTAGACCCAGTCGTACGTGGCTGTGGCTGAACTTCATTTTCTGCTTCTCATCGGGAACAAGGTTAGGGTGTGTCTGTGCATACAAGTGTGTGTGTATATATATA
>BRYF01000023.1:6848587-6851087 GCA_030159135.1 Actinidia polygama | reverse complement strand
ATTGTTCTTATATATTATTTATTTATTATCAAAAATTATTTTTTAGATTTTGAAGATATCATTTTAATATTTTCTCTTTTTATTTTATTTTATAAATTCTCACAAAACAAGTTTGGAAATCCCAAACAGAGCATGACCAAATAATCAATTAGTATGATGTGCCACTCATAATCAAGATGATCAACAATGTCTAATCACATAATTGAATTTGAACCCCAAATATGGAAACCAAAAATCAACCACTCTGATTCTAAAGTCAACAAACCTAGAAATCTACACTATTCTTGAAATCTCACTTTGCAATCTTGATTTTCAATATTATTATTAGTTAAATTCTTACCCTTTAAACCAACATGCCATTTGCCATTCAATTAAACCTCTTTTTGTAAGACCACGTGGTATCTTTCCATCACTTAAGTCAATGAAAAACAAACAGAAAGGCTACAATGTCACTTGATCTAGAATATACGGGGCAAAATGACAGATGCAAAGCAAAATTTATGTAAAAGTACAAGGGTGAAAAGTTTCATTAACCCCATTTATGGGGTATATTTTTGGATGAAGATTTAAAGAGGAATTTATAGAATGAAAATAAATATAAAGAAGAAAGACTAAATCTAATTATAGATAGTGACAACACTACATGGAATAATAGATTCAAATTAACATTAGATGCAGTAATCAGAAAAGATGTGATTGAATTGAATTACAGTGAACATTTGATCCTTGATCGAACTTAGCGATGTAATAAAATTCACGTAGCCGACCTCAATTGATTTAAAAAAAAAGACTTGGTTTAATTTGATTTGGTTCGGTAATGAAAAGGAAATGTCTTCCGTATTATTGTAAAAAAATTAAAAATTTCTGTGCTTGATATTTTGTCAGTAAGAATCCACATTAAATTACACAAATGCCCTTATATTCCCCTTCTGTATGGTTCTTGTTTGCTACATAAGATCCATTACGTGGCCTTTTCATTGACTTGTTTGTTAAAAGTGTACTCTATAGGATTCCCTCTGATTGCATCTATAATCACTAGGTCTCTCACTCACCTTAAGAATTAAAAATACTTGTTAGCTAAAGAACACTAGTAAGGTTAAAAACCAGCTCAAAATGCTTCCCATCTACAGCTTATTTTCCCATTTTTACGTCTTTAAAAAATTCCTCTTTTGTTTTTACTTTCCTATATAAACAAATCAATATGATTGATAATCTGTAGCAATTTGACTAACATTAGCCAAATATTAAGACAAAAGTGGGCCCATTTATTTCTATTTCTAGCTATTTAACAAGAAATCTTGAGAATATATACATAAATATTGGCAAAGGTTTTAGCAAATCAATGGAAGCCAATTACATGCACCAATGATACGGTGGCGATTCTCCGATCAAGCTAAGTTTTAAGTTTCTAGTTTCATGAATTGACCAATTTGAATCACATCAGAGGACTTTCGAGTGGGTGTAACCGCTACTCACAACTATGGGCTTAAAGGTCTTTTTACGACCTCTATTGACAAACTCCATAGTGATTGGAATCTCACACTGTAGCCGAGAGTAGAACTATAGTCATTTTTCCCTTTGGGAAGAAAACAAAGTTCTGGCAAGGCACTAAAATACTAAAGCAGAAGTTGTCCTCATTCCAAAACAAATGCATTTGAATTTGGAATTTTAGTCTTGTGGATTTCCATATGCTTGCAAAACAAATGATTGAACCTTTTATTTTTATTTTATTCATTTATTTTTTAAAGTTGGGGTCTCTAGATTCACTAGATTGAGATCGAACAATGGAAATTGAGGAAGCCAGTACAGTGCACTCATTTCCCACCATTTGAAACCACAATTTCTTTAATTATATCCCTTCTTTTTATATATATAGCTAACACACGCATATATAGATCAAGCTTCTCTAAAGTCTTAAATCTGAATTTTAATGAAAAATTGGTCGGATGTGGACGACCTACCTTGGTGACTCAATCCATTCATATGTGGGACTGGGGTCCATAACCAGTTGAGAGAATAATGCATAAAAAATAATTATTTAATTAAATATCAGTAGCCATGTGATTAGATCATTTTTATAAGGGCAACATGCATAATTTTCAAAATAGAATTTTCAGTTGTAAGATGAATGTAATTCAATTACGTGCTAAGTGGACCCATGAATACTTTAAATTTGGATTTTTTCAAAAAACTTTAGAGAATTGGGGTCCTATATGTATGTATGTATGTATGTATGTATATACCTAGAATTGTAAGATAATAGATGAATTGCAACAATATATATATATATATGGACGGATTCGAAGACACAAGTTTAGACATTCCATCCTACTCCTTGAAATCAGCCATATCAAGAGTTGAGATTACAATGGAGTAAAATTTCAGAGTTATTAAAACGACGTAGTTTTAATAAAGTTCATGAACACTTTAGAAAATTTTACTTCATTGTAATCTCAGCCTTTGATTTTAAATGTTAGGATGTAGTGTCTAAACTTGTGTC
>BRYF01000023.1:6733587-6736087 GCA_030159135.1 Actinidia polygama | reverse complement strand
AACCGAGACGAGAACCGATCATATATAAACATACAATGCACTCGCGCACACTTGATTATTACCTATGCTATATAAAGTTTAGGGAGAACCGAAGAACCGACCCGATTCGACCCGACCCGAGAATCGAAGAACCGAGGAACCGAACCGGAACCGAGTGGGTCGGGTTGGGTCGGGTCTCTTTGAGCGTCGGGTCGATTCCGGGTCCAAAAAATTGGAACCGTGGATGGTCGGGTCGGGTCTGGGTCTAACCCAGACCCGACCCAACCTGACCCGTGTACACCCCTACTATCAAAGTCCAATTTTAGACTGCACTCCACATATTTTAAATCTCATTTTAAATTTATTTTAATAATTTAAATTATTTATATTGTAATCTTTTTTTTAAAAAAAATAATATAAGTATTTTATCTTGTTATAAATTGATATTAATCAACTATTAATCTATCCGATCAAAAAATATCTATCTATCTTATTATAAATTAATATTTATCGACCATTAATCTATATATGATCAACTTGATTTTTGATATTGTTATAGTTCTCAATAACACCTATAATTTAAGCGCCTTGAATTATCAAAATAGATACAAAATGAGGCAAACAAAGCTTGACCCACGTAATGTAGTCCAAGCCACACAATTTCAAAGAAATTGCGTCCTTATTGATACTGTAAGAACAGTCTATACACGCATCTCTCTGTCCCCTCAAATTAAACACATAAATATTATTTTTGTGCTTAATGTGCTTCGTGTCTGTCCAATCTATTTATTTTTGTGTTTATCGTATTTTGTACCGTGTCTTATCGTAACCATTTTTAATCATGTCATGTCGCGTCCCATGGCCCCAACTCAGTTTATTCGTGCTGGTATCGTATTGTGCAATATTTGTCTTTATAAATAAATTTAATATATAAAAAAATTTAATTTATTTAAAATTTACGTGCATGTCGAGTGATGCAGATACGATCCTCCCCATTTAACACCTCTACTAGTACGAAAGGTAATTTACTTTGGAAAATGCTATGGGTACACCCAAGTTGTACCCTAAATGCACACCTGATGAGGTGGAGCATTTGAATTGGTTGAAAAGATTGAGTGGACCCCACACCCAGCCAATTCAAATGCTCCACCTCATCAGGTGTGCATTTAGGGTGCAACTTGAGTGTACCCATAGCATTACTCATTTACTTTTCCATGCAAATCACTATCAACAGGCAGTGCACTGCATACAATGTATATCGTTGTAGAAAGTGACATAAATAGGTCGCCAAATAAAGAATTCTTTTAATGGATGCCAGCTAGTAGTACAATTTTCACTTTCAACTTATTCCACAGAAAATAATTAAAAAAATTTAATTTTTCTTATTCATAAATAATACTAAGAAATTATAATATTATTGTCTTTTAAAAAGTGTCGTTATCACGACTAAATAGAAAATTTCAAATAAAGTAGACACAATTGCTTGGAGATCAATTAAATAAAAAATAAAGTTAGTTTCACCTTATAACTAATATTTTTTTTTTCGGTGGAAGATATTTATTTGGATGTGACCTGCGTCATGCGTAGCATATAAACAAACGATGGTTAAGATACTTTCAATTAGAGAATTTAAAAGTCTAGGAAACAGATAAGTTAATGGATTCAGTCGAACAATATTATTATAAATTTGGTTGTGCGTTCATTCAGAATCTACTTTAATGATATAACTCGTTCATTCTATAGAGATTGCTTTAGAAAAAATATCTACGTCCTTATTGAAAAATTCGCAGTACATTATCAATTAACATTTGTTTGGAAAATAACTATCAATTTCACTTCACCTTTAGAATAATGAAATCATATTTGGTAATTTCGTCGGTGGTTAGAGCTGGAACTGTTATTTGGTCGTAAATTGTCTAGTTTGTTGTGATTCTTTTCATAGTTTTTTTAGTTGCTTTGATTTTTTTATTTTTTTTATTTTTTAGTGAATCATTTCTTTCGGTCCCTCCTAACAAGAGAAGCCTGAAATTGAGAAAAAAATTTCTTAAAGACACAAAAATTATTTTTATTGTATAAATTAATTATTTTTTTGTCTTTAGTGATTTTTTTTAAAATTTTAATAAATTTTATATTTTTAAATTTAGCTTGTCAAGAGGAACTGTAATATAATTTTTTTTAACAAAACTTTAAGAAAAACATAATAAAAACGAATAAACTCAAAAATTAAAACAATTAGAAAATTTATAAAAAAAAACGAGGCCAAATTGGGCGTTAACCCTTAATCAACTTTTAATGAACCAATGGAATCGGCACAATGATGTCGGAGGACTGTACATTACCTCACAACATGATAGCTTAACTCTCGCTGCCAAACAGTTCCAATTCCTCATTTGGCAATCCCAATTTGGAAACTCTGAAACCACCGAACGAACTCAATCAGAAACCCTAGCCCACAAACAACTGATAATTGCTCAACAAGCCGACATATAGATACTGAAAGCTTCGACACACACACACACAC
>BRYF01000023.1:6708587-6711087 GCA_030159135.1 Actinidia polygama | reverse complement strand
GGTCCACAAGGACAGTATCATTCTGTCCGAAGGTTCTCGCATTGTTCTAAAAACAATGTATCTCTATACGTAGAACCCTTAGTGTGGACCCATTTCAATTATTTTGTAAGCTTTGTTGAATTAATTATTCATAAAAAAAAAAAAATTATCAAACTCCATAAGTGATATGGTTCGAGTGCATTTGTTCTAAAAAAAAAATTAAATGGCTATATGAATTTTTGAGTATACCATGTGATAAATGTCAATTGATCTTAAGCTAACCGATGTTCGATTAACTTGATATTTTGTAAAAGTCATAAGTTCAACAGACTTACAAAATGAATGATTCAAATTACAAAGATGAACGAATGGTAAGGTCATAGAGAGCACTACGAGAACCTGAATAATATTAGGTATTGTTTGAGATAAATTATTATTTTTTTGTTAATTATTTTATTTTATCAGTTCGTCTCAATTAGAGGAATTAAAAGAAACAAAAAAAATGTTACAAAAAACTAAAAAAAAATGGATTGTTAGTCAAAACCTTTTTGGATTCCTCAAATTGATATAGATAACAAAAGCAAAAAAATTGATTAAAAAATATTATTATTTTTTATCCAAACACAACCTAAGTGCGTTAATTAAGTATTTTATGAGAAACTATATTAACCCTATCGCCTTTTAGATAAATTTGGATTTATTTTCATTTTAAGCAAAATTCTTATTTTTTGATTTGTTTTGATTACAAAAAATAATATGCATAAAAAATATCTTCTTAAAAAAAAACTAAAATATAAAATTAATAAAAAATAATAATGCAAAAAATCTATTTTATTCGAAACCAGGCCAACAATTTTCCCTCTCTCAATGGGTTGGACGCAAGATTACACGTGTAATCCCAGGAAACATGACAACTGTCCAAGAGGCCATCAATCATTGGTGGACCAATAGGATCAAAGCAGGTGGCTTAAGCTCAGCTACGAAGAAAATTTTTCCATGCATTCAATGGGAAAATTAATGGGATTTGTCGGGGGAGCTTTAGAAATTGGAGCTCCAATATAATTTTTTTATTAAAGTTGTTGGATTAATTACGAATATTTTCTAGTTATAAACGTTTAGAAAAAAGATACAACACACATTTTTTATTTGAAGTGTACATTATATTTAATAGTTATTAAATAAATTTTTTAATTTAAATTTTTAAATAAATTAATAATTAATAATGATAACTTGAATAGTTGTTTATGAATCGTATTGGTATATTTGATAATTTTATAAATCTTTATTATTTTTTTATGAATTATTTATGGTTCTTTTATGAATTCTTATGAATATAATCATAAAAAATATTTAGGAACTTCAAAGAATAATTTTCGTGTGGAGCCTACCAATTAAAATCTACTTTTATTAATTTGATTATGAATTATTCTTTTTCCTATTGTTATGAGATTTTTTTTATGAATTGATTTATAATGAATTCTATTGGTATGTTTGGTAAATTTTATAAATCTGTATGTTTTTTTTATAAATTCTTATGGATATAATCATAAATGTTTTACGAATTTTTTTGACTATATTATAAAAATAATAATTTTATAAAAAAATAAATAAATTATATTTTAACTTAGTTAACATTAAGTTGACTAGCAATACTTTAAGTTTATTAACGTTCTAGCGATGAAGTTTGTTTGAATCAACGTAATATTGTAAAGTGGGTGACCGTTATTGTACTCTAAATATTGATTATAGAGTACAATAATGGTCACACACTATGAATCCAATTATGTAGCGGTCCAGTGGAGAGGCTACAAAACTGGATTGGTAGTGTGTGACAAATCTCACCTAATTCCTTTGTAGTATTTGTACATAATCATATAGGTATGATTGTGGCTCCATTTGAAATCAGCTCATTTTAGTTTTTTATTTTTTATTTTTTTTTAAAATAAGCAACAAAAATTAGACAGAGTTAAATTTTTTGCTTTTTTGCTTTCATTTTGGAGTAATCTGCAAACTGAACTATTAGAGCTCCGCTCGTAATCGTTTTGCTTGTTGAATAAATCAAGATCAATTATATTTTTAAAATTTATTAAGTCTTCAAAATATGTTTGAATAATTTATTATTCGGCTTGTCTAGCTTGTCTATCACTCCACTTTCATTTTTTTTTCTAAAATTAAATTTCCCCTCCCACCATTTTTCTTTTTTAAATTTTGGGCAATTCATCCTCCCAAATTCAGGAACTAAAATCCGAACGTAGTGCAATGTAATAAAGAAAAGCAATCAGTAATCAGATCTGATGGATCTGATAATAAAAGGAAAAATAAATAAAATCCAATGCGTACTTCGTCTTCGAAGAACTCTATAAGACCCGCATTCGCGGATCTCTCTCTCCTTACAAGCATATATTGGATCTGTTGACTGGTTTTGATTCATATCGTTTTCGAGTTCAGATCTCCACATCGCAAGTAATTCCTCTTCATCGCAATTCGTATGTTCATCTTTTCAATTTCTTTATACGGTCTC
>BRYF01000023.1:6693587-6696087 GCA_030159135.1 Actinidia polygama | reverse complement strand
TTGCATACAAGTGAGAGAAAATTTAAATAGGTCGGGTTTGGTTAAGGGACTTCCTTCCCATTCCCAATATGTTGTTCTTGTAAGGTCTCGTTTAGGCTAGGTTTCTTTGGTGTTTTTTGCCAAAAACTTTTAAGTTGTTTTATGAGTGAGTTTGAGGTGAGTTTATTAACTAAATTTGTTATTTTTTAGTTATCCCAAAAAACAGCACAATATTTATTTTTTTTTGTCTCACTTTACCTTTTCAATCCACAAATAAAATAAAGAAAATATTTTTTTTAACTTGGTCAAACGGGACTAAATGTGGACTGTTGTAATTTGTAATGATTTGAGGAAGGAAGCCCATGGACAAGCCCATGCTCTCTCTGGGCTAATCCATGGGGGTTTGACTAAACTAAATTAAAGGTCGTGGACCCGACACGACACCGTTTGGTCTGCACCAGTCGATGCTTCTCCCAAAATCGCGGAAACACACTGACAGCGGTCGCCTTTGTGCAGGCAAAAACGACATCACATTCATCGTGTGAACAGTTATTATATTCAGAGACGGTGAGGTCCTTTCAGGTGGGGCTAACGTACACAGTACACTACGATGCATATGCATTCATTGACGTCGATTTAACGACCGAAGACGGGTCGGGTCAGGTCGGGTCGTGTGTTC
Organism: Actinidia polygama; assembly: GCA_030159135.1. NCBI lineage: Eukaryota > Viridiplantae > Streptophyta > Magnoliopsida > Ericales > Actinidiaceae > Actinidia > Actinidia polygama. The sequence continues at coordinate 6,695,429 of BRYF01000023.1, read as the reverse complement.
ACGTTTAAAGTTGGGTTGGGATCAGGTACGGTCCTGATCATGGGACGTCTAATCTCAGATGCCTTTATACAGCAAAAGCTCTCCACTTAAAAACCACGTATATTCAAGCAAACAACAGCGGGGACCACTGAATTTCAATTAATTGTGTGCTATATCCCCGTGTACGTGATAACGTAGTTATCACCCCGTTATATTAAACTCTTTCTCAATAATTTGGTGTAGGCTATATGTGAGTGTTGCAAATCCAATTATGTGATTAAAAGTCGTTTATTTTGTCAGATTTATTGAGTAAATTGTCCATTAAAGAACAGAGTGATCAGACGTATGACATGATTAGATTACATCGGTTTCAAAAAGTTCAATAAGCATGATTTTAAAAATAAATTATATAATGAATGTAAACTAATTATACGATATATAGATGTCTAATTAATATAATTTTTTGCTTAGTATATTAAACGATTCTTACAAAATGAATAATTCTCATCACATCATTAGATACGAGTGAAATTCGCATTGTAGTTGTGAGTGGAGTCCCACATCGCTTGGATAAGAAGACATGTACCTCTTTAAAATCATTGGATAACCCTCACCTTATAAACCGGTTTTCAGGGATAAGTTAGGCCCATAGGTTCTTCTAACATGGTATTAGAGCTAGGTTCCGAAAGGCCTTCTCCTCTTGGACCGCTCAGCTCACATTCTCGCCGTGAGTGAAGTCCCACACCTCTTGGACCACTCAGCTCACGCTCTTACCTCACATCTCCACGCTTCACGTGAGGGAGGGTGCGAGTGAAGTCCCACATCACCTGGATACGAAGACTTGTACCTCCTTATAAGTCATTGGATAACCCTCACCTTATAAATCAATTTTCAGGGTTGAGTTAGGCCCATGGGTTCTTCTAACAGTAGTAACCAGACTCACCACCTATGGGCATATTGCCCACCCCAATTCTGAGGATTAGGGGGTCACTACCGTGCTTTTTAGGCACAAGCTCGGGTGAGGCAACTGATCCCCTCCAATAATTCAAAATTCTAATCTCTTTGTAATAATTGTCAAACGGATTATTCATGTCAAAATCAAATTAGGTGATTCGATCAGATTTATTTAAAGAAATTGACAATGTATTGTTAAATTATACTTTTCATCACTTGCTTTACGATAAATTCTTTCAATCAAACGCTTCAAATTCTTTTTGTTTACGAGTATCTGTCAACTAGCATTGCAAAATGTCGGTGTATAGGACCAAATTGGGCTCTAGTGGGAAGTACAGTGCTGTGCACTTTAGGCACAGTAGCGACCCCAAATAAACATTGATCCAATGTCCATTTCTATTTCTATTTATTATGTGGTTAAGATTACGATAAGTCACTATTTTTTACTGGTCAAATCGGTCATTTTATAAGTCAACTAAATTAAAATATAATTTAACAATAAATTATCATAAAATTATTTTTTGATTTCTAACATAGTCACAAATTGTCATAAAACGTTTATGATTATATCCATAAGAATTCATAAACGAACTATAAAGATTCGTAAAATTTAACAAACATACCAATAGAATTATTATAAATCCGTTCATAACAAAACATCTCATAACAATTACCACAAAAATTCATAACAAACCCTTACGATTCATAATCAAACCAATACGATTCATAAAAGCAAGTTTAACTGGTTATTCAAGTTGCCATTATTAGTTATTAATTTATTTAAAGGTCTCAATTAAATGTTTATCATCTAATAACTATTAAATAGAGGCACCATCCATCCCAAATAAGAGATATGTAATATAACGTTTTTCAAAATACACATCTTAGTTTATTATGTTCGTTACAAGT
>BRYF01000023.1:6671087-6673587 GCA_030159135.1 Actinidia polygama | reverse complement strand
TTTCAATCAATAGTGAAAGAAAATACTAGATAATTTCTTTCTTTATTTATTTGTCACTTGTCGATATAAAACGGCTACTCACTATATATAAAATATAAAAATTCGGAAATGAAAGTAAAGAATAAAGGAGTATTAATAAAAGTTATAAAATGATTGAATGTGAAAGTGATGGAACGAGAGAGTGAAAGTTATGATGGAGAGAGAAAGTGAGTGATGGAAGGAGATAGACTAAAAGTGATATTTTTAGTTTAAAAAAATAATTTAAGGTGAAATCTGAGCCGTTGGATCAACTCAAATTGATTTCAACCGTAAATAGCGAGAGATAGATTTTGAATTCAAACGTAGTTGTGATTTGTAATATAAATTTGATTGTTTGTCGTTCAAACATATATTCCACTTTGCTATCACGGTGAACTTTCTTTTCCGGACCAAACCTTTTTCTATACTGCCCAGCTAGGGTGTAAGGCCACGTTTGGGGTAAAAACAAAAAACTAACTCTTTTAAATTTTAGATTAAAAGAATAAAATGGGAGACAAAAAATTACCCGGAATAAACTCTTATGCACTTGTATAAACTCACCCTCAATACACACACCCCAAAAAAAAATTTTTTTAAGCAAAAAATCGCCAAGATAAACATACTCCCAAAGGGTGCCTAAACTTTATGGTAAAATCGGTAAGTCTCAAGTATAGTCTGATTCTGAAATTACTATTCATGCAAAGAATCAGGTGGGTCAAATACCAACGGCCACATGAACAATTTTTTGGGGAATAACATAATATAACTTTTAATATAGATGTTTATTTTTTTTAAGATAATTTTTTCAATCATGTGACTACTAATTTCTGATTCATTTAATTTTTTATATGAATAATTTTCTTTTGGGATTCGACTAAGATAAGACCCAATTTTATAGGAGGACGGTCATTCTCAATACGGATCCCTTGAAACATGTGTTTGGTAAAATGATCCTGAAATGTATAAAACGACGTTTTGTACATGACCAATTCACCAAACACGTGTTTCAGAGCGTCCGACCTCTCTCAATACTTGTGCTCACAAGAGAAAAAATAAACCATCTTATGATTCCTATCCCAATCCACGGTAGGTGGCCACACAAAATAGAATTAAAAATAATATATATATATATATTTTTTATTTTTTTTTACCAAACACAAATCAAAAATGTTACACTTTTGATACAAATGGTTATGTTTGAAGATGGCTTTATGCCATAAATTCCAATTTCCATGGGAAATCTATGGGCGTTTTCTCTTCCCTCTTCAACGTGTTTTGAGGGGTGCCGTCACCTTTTTATGAGGTTTTTTATTTTTAATATTTTATTAAAAAAAATAGTTGAATTGTTTTTTTTTTATTTATGACAACTACCGAAGTTGAAAAAGTAAAAAAATAAACCCTATTTGAGAAAATAAAATAAAGTGAATTTATTTATGATAAATAAATAAATTATTTAATTAATTTATTAAGTAAATAAAAATTATTTAATTTACAAAAAATATTTTCTCAAAATTTATAAAAATTATTTAATTTACAAAAAATACAAAATTGAAATGAATCCACAATACAACCCAAAAGAACCCAAGTTTGGATTACTTTAAATTTTATTGACATTTGTAAAAAAATATTTCAATTCCTTTAATCAAATGAATAGGTAAAGTAAAATGAAAAAAAATAAAAAAAAATCCGAAACAATCTATTTTATCCCAAATATTGCCTAAGATAAAATTTAGAACTACGTTAAAATCGCCTTGAAAAACGTGTATGTAATGAAAGACAATTTAAAAGTTAAAGAAAATAATATTAGCATTGAACCCGGGCACATACACGAAAACATATAATTTAAAATGAGTTACATCTTATAATATAACATAACTTCTCACTTTATTATTGAAATTGACATTGATATTTACTAAATATATATTTCAAATTAAGTCCGATATTTTCTCAATTTTTGAATGACTGTGTTATATGATATTTGATAACTTCTCAATTATTTCTTGAAAAACTTGATGATTTATAATTTTTCAAATTTATTAAATATCGATAATGCGATGATTGTTTTATTGTGCATTATTTTGATATAAAAAATAGACTATCAGTTAATGATAATTCTCATTAGTTGTTGAAATTGATATTAATAATTTTAAATCCAGTAAAAGGATATTTTAGGTAGAAACTTGAATAGTTGACTTTAGAATACAAGTTTAGACAGGTTTTTATGTGTCAAGTTAGTTGATATATTTGAATTGGAGTAAAAAAATCATAAAAGTAATCTAAAAAATATTAATTTTATCCCAAATCTCGACTAAGAAAAATTTAAAATTACTATTTTCTCCCAGAGAAAAAATGTGTATGTAATGACCGACAATATGAAGTTTGAAGAAAATAATATATACTTGAATGCGTGTTGAGTTGACTATAATGAAAATGAAGAAGAAGAAAAAGAAAAATCAACTGTCTTTTTTAAAAAATAAATTAT
>BRYF01000023.1:6493587-6501087 GCA_030159135.1 Actinidia polygama | reverse complement strand
AAAAAGTTCAAAATACTCCATTCCAAACGGTAGGGTGCATACGGGGCGGGTTGGAATGAGATTCAGATCCGATTCGATCATTTACAGTTTTAGACTTTTGAACTCAAAACCGACCCGACTATATGAAAGAACCGAATCGACCCGAACCGCTCGGGTTCGGTTCGGTTCTTCGATTTTTCATTTTCGGGTCGGTTCTCGATCGGCTCTGGGATAGTTTTGGATAACATAGGTAATAATTGAGTGCGGTGAGTATACTTTATCTCTAAAGAGGTGGGCCCGAAATATTAAAAAATAATAATTCAAAATACTCCATTCCAAACAGGCCTTTGCATTGAGGTCAAGAGTGTCTGTTGGCTAGGATATTGGTAGAAGAAATTATTTAATACTCTTGTAACAAATTTTAGTGGTGGTCTAAGTTTAAAATGATTGGTTTAAATAGTGTGATTCAGTCAAAATAATGACTAACATAGGCAGAACGAGACAGAGCAATGTTGCAAGAGCACCGAATAATCTCTAAGTTAGTAGAGTACGTTCACGTGTTCATTCGCTTCAAGTGTTTCGGTACGGTGCGAATCTGGAGGAAGATCGACGGTGGATAACGCCCTAAAAGGACGCATCACACAGGGCGGTGACAGTTAGTATGTGAAAATTGAAAATTTAATAAATGGATAAATTTTATTTACACCTCTGGATTTTATTAAAATTGCACTGTCACTCCCATTTACTCTCTAAAACCACACTGAACTCCGTTGCTTTAACATCGTAGCCTCTACTACTTTACTTGAATGTCACTTTTATCTTCATTGAAACTCACCACCGTCACTAAAATCCATATCATTTCACTTAAATTCCACTTCTTATGGTAATGAAACTCGCAACCACTACAAAAGTTGTAGGGTTGAGGTAGATAGTGATGGCGGGATTTGGTGGTGGAAGGTGGATGGCTGAGAAGCGCCAATAGAAGGTGATTATAAGGTGGCGGCTTCTTCCTTTGTTTTTTTTTCTTTTGAAAAATGTGATAATAAAACAAGAGTATTTTATAAAATAAGGGGGTGAGGTGTTATTTAAGATTAAAGTGGGCTGTTAGTGAAATTTACACTTCGTAAAGTTAGTATTAAATTAAGGGTCATGTTATTGACCGCACTTTGAGCGGTCAATAAGGAACACAAAATAACAAAAAAAAATATTTTTTGATGCACTTTTTATATATTTTAATATATTTTCACATATTTTTATAATTTTTTTATATACCATTTTGGCTATTTTTAACATTTCCTTCAAATTAAATGGATTATTCTAAAAGTAGAAAAAGGTGAGATTCTGGAGTAAAGATGGGCATTGATTGTCATGATGCAAAAAGAAGAAGAAGAAGAAGAAAAGTTTCACGCGCTTTTATCCGACGTGCTGTGCACGGCATACTGGCAAGTCGAATAAAGACTTCAGTCACGAGGGGCCACCACATGTTTCTTTTAGGCGGGTACGGATAGAACTGTGCAATTTTGTTCACAGTTCACACATTCATATTTGAATTTGTAAGGTTCTGTTTGCCTTAATTTAAAAAAATATTTTTTAAAACTAAAATATAAAAAATTAATTTGATTTATTTAAGATATTTTAGTCATTAGTAAAAAAATCACTAATGATTACTGAATTTACTTAAAAAATTAAGTTATATTTGCCTTAAAAAAATATGCTAAAAATTTATTCACACAACCTAAAAATTCAGACCAAACAGTTTTAAAAATCAAAATACTGCAAGAAAAAATTAGGTCAAACGGGACCCAATAGTGGAATCTAATAATTTAAGTCACAATATTAGATAAATCTGATATTTTGGATTATCTCAGTCTTTAATTTAAGCCATGAATTTGATTTGCATAATATAATATATTTTTATGTGTATAACATAGCATAAAAGAATAATTTACTCTACTTTAGAGATTAAGGTTACTTACTTGTTTGCGTTTGTGTTGCGCTACACTCGTTCCATCGTGATCTCTAGGCTAATCGGATTGATTCCTATACATTTCATTTATTGACATGGGTAGTATTAAAACCCTTAAGTGTTTATAATGTAATTAAGTTCATTTACTAAGTATTAGGCTAACCATGGATATTTAGTTATTCAAAATTTGATTTCTGTGAAGTTTCAACTGGTTGGGGAAAATGTTCAACCGGTTGAGAAAAAATTTAATTGGTTGAGAAAAAAATTCAACCGGTTGGGCATGATCAGTAGCTTAAATAAAATAGTTCAACTAGTTGAGAAAAAAAAATTCAACCAGTTGGACATGATCAGTGACTTAAAAAAATAATTTTTTATTTAGTTTGTGGTATTTTTTTCTTTTTGAGTTTGCCTCAATTAGAAGGATAAAAAAAGGAAACTGATATACGCATTTTTCGTCTATCAATATGATTTATTTTCTATTAATCACCACTAGTAGACTAGTTGTTAACTTTTCTTTTTTAATCTTTGTACCTTTATATAATTTTATTATTATTTATTAAATATTTAATACATTCAATTATGGGGTGTTTGATAACTCAATTTAGTACTAAAAAATAAAAGTATTAAATAAAAGCGAATTAAGTTATTTTGGTAGCCATAATATGCATCATTTAATATTATAAGTGCCTATTAAAATGTATGCTAATTTTTTTACAAATTTTAAGTAGCTACTTAATTATGACTAAATTAATAAATATGTGTACATAAGCATTGATGTGCATAAATATAACTCCATCACCACCATGTCACTGCCACCATCACCACCATCTCTTAACCGTTGCTCCCATGCACAATTGTCATCATCACGACCAACCATCCACCTTTTGCAATCATCGCCGCTATACTGCCGCCACCACCATCATCCCTTCACTATCAATACCACAAACACAACCATCAACCACCATTTGAACATCACAATTGTTATTGTAGTCGCCACTGCACCCTAGACTTCCACCACCACCGTCTCTCTGCCTACCAATACCACCACAATCGCCACCCTTTACCTCTTCTATTATTCTACAAACGCACTACCGCCATCCATCTTTACTACCAATACCACCATCCAGTGCTGTTCTTGAGTTTTCGGGGGGGAGGGGGCGGGCAAAAAATTTTGAGGGGCCTAAAATAAAAATGGGGTAGCCCTAAATTGAACATAATTTGAGTTTTCAATGTTCCCAACTAAAAATGGATAGCCCTAAAATTTGAGAGAAAAAAATTTGAGCCCTAGGCCATAGCCTAACGGGCCTTGGCCCAGGGCCAGGGGTGGGTCTGCCACCATCCTCCTCCACCTCTATTATCCACTATACCCCTCCATACCTCTATCATATCACCCCCTCCATATCTCTACCACATCAGCCCCTCCACCACAACAACAATCACCATCACTTTGGTACTATCTACCTCCACCACCACCACGATTACATTAGTATCACTACCGCGGCTGCCACATCACTACCACCAAGCCACTACAAACTTCTCTTTACAAATTTTTATTGAACATGCAAATTAGATTTAGATTCAGCTTTGTTGAATATTTCAATCTGTTTTAATTCAGCATTTATATTTATATCATACAACTTTTTAAATTAAAACATATACTATTCAATTTTTAGTACTTATTTTTTTATTTTTATCATCTAATTTTATCAAAAAACGCCTTAGTTCCCCATTAAACACACCTTTAGACAATCCATTTAAATACTCTTATAAATTCTCTTGCCAGCGGCGCTTGGGACCAGTTCATACAAGCTCTCATTTTAATTGGGCTCCACCAATAAACGATAAAATTAATACCCAAATTTGACAATCTTATAGGTTGAATACCGAATTATTAAAAAAAAAAACGAGGATTAAGTTCCACTTTGTTTTATTTATTTGTATACTTTTAACACAATTTGAGATGCTCTAGGCATCTACCAAGTACCATTTTTTTTTTTGCGAAGTCAAGTACCATCTAGTTTTCTTATGGTACTTGATGTGATGTTGTTGGGGTGACGTTACTATGCTTCTCGGTTCTTCTTCTATATGGATCTTCCGGTTCGGAGCGTTGGCCCCACTGCTCTGATAAATGATTTACAAACCCTTTACATTTATTAATGGGTGTCGCTAACGACGGCCCTAACAGCGGTGGTTAAGAAATATAAAATGATAAAAAAATTAATTTTTGATGCATATTTTATAATTTTTAATACACATTTACATATTCATATATGTTTTTTATATTTTTTATATATTTTTTTATACACTATGGACTACCTTAAAGAAGATTTATAACATTTTCCTTTATTAATTATTGGGCGGTAGTTAACATTTTTCAATCTTCTTCTTTCTTGATGGTGAGGTTTCCAAAACAAGTACTGTGAGCACAAGCACTGAATGGTTCCATGTTATGGAAATTTTTTTAGTTGTTTGAAATTACTACTTAGGACTTGCATCGTTTTGGTCAACACCCTTAAATAAAATAAAGTGGACCAAAAGCCCCCCCGTCATTTATTTATGATCGGATGTGATAAAAATAATTTTGAGATCTAAACATTATAAAAAAAATAGATAAGCGGTGATTAATGTGTAAAAAAATATATAAATATTAATTTAATAGGATCACCATAAAAGAACTCCCTAGGGAATAAAAATCATTATATAAAAGAACTATAGCTAAGGATGCAAAATTGGACACACAACTCTTAAATGGGATAAATTCTTAGTAGTCAAATATTTGTGTGAGGTCTGTGTAAGAAATTATGCTAGTCGGAGACAAATTCATATTTATTTATATTATTTTATAATTTAATAAATGAGCGTGTGAGTGTAACACGCAAAATTATACTAATTTATCTTGATATAAATTGAAATAAAATCAGTGTGATTTTTTACAGTATTAAACTTCTCGATGAGTTTTATAATATGAACGTTTTAAATTATTAAAATAAATTCAAAATAAAGCCCAAAATATTTAAATTTTATAGGTACATTCAAAAAATAGAATGCAGAGTTATTGTGTCGCATTTTTAATCTTATTCAAATTTAATCGCTTTTTACTTTCTTTTTTTCCTACATAAATAATCATAAGATTTATTAGGAAAATGTATCATTTTGGTTCAGAAAGGCTGGTCTTTCTTTCACGGAAAATGCTATGGGTATCCCTAAGTTGCACCCTAAATACACACCTGAGTGAGGTGGAGCATTTGAATTGACTGACATGACTAGCTGGACCCCACACCCAGCCAATCCAAATGCTCCACCTCACCCATTTGGGGTGCAACTTAGGGGTATCCATAGCACTACCCTTATTTCACTGAGGGGAAAGTGAAACTACAGTAACACGTGTCATGCAATGAGCGGCTATAACACGTGGTCCACAGTGCAGATGATTTCGGTAGTACAGTACTGATTTTGAACCATCTGTGAGTTTCCTACAACTCCCATAATTATCAAGAGGACCCTCGGGATTTGGAATTTACATTTACAGTCACCCAAAAAGCCCCATGAAACCAATTAACTTTGCAGGAGGGTCCTCCAATCCTCCCGTTATACAAATATGGAAAGAATGCTAGTCTCGATCGAGGTGTGAGAGACAACTTTATTTGCTCATCTGTCCTAATCCCATGGTGTTAGATTTTTCTATATTTTGGAGACCCTCAACTGGTCCCGGCCCTCTCAAGAAATACAAGAGCTGATTGGAAGAAATTATTCAATGGTTCTCGATGTATTACCGGTTAAGAGTCGTTATCAAGTGAAAAAAATATTAAAAAAAATATAAAAGTGTATTGATAAGTATAGAACGTGTATTGAAAAATAATATTTTTGTCATTTTATGTTTTTTAACCATCGCTCAATAAGCGGTGATTAGTAAGACCCTTTGTAATTAAAAGAGACATAATAAGCCCCGTGAGGTTGAAGGCGTTGATGTGCGCATATGTGTAGAGGGTGTTATTCAAATTTCATAGATACAATTTTTTATTTATTTTTTTACTAAAATATTTGACACAATTCTATCATAGACTAAAAATAACTTTAAAAGATATTAGGAGTCATTTTTAAAAACATTCATTATGACGCTTCTAACTTTTACTTTTAAATAATTAATTTTAGAAGTTGTAACAATCTAACAACTATCGTCGTGACACGTTCATATTGGACTAGACTCTAAATTCAGAAAGCCCGCATAATTGTGATGTTTTCAAAGGTTTCAAACAAGAAAGTGAATTAACACTCCAATGTTGACCTTACCATATATTTTGAACCACATAATTACGACTACATAAGATAAAGGTAATCTTGTTCTCAAAGTATTGACTAATTTATCTTTTCAAAAATACACAATTGCCAAATTTGCCACGCCTCATTTTAAAGTCATGTTTCTCGTTTACACCAATTTTAAGATACAAGAATATGAAATACTTATAATAAATTTTTAGGTGGCATTTTCTGTATTTTAAACAAATTATATGGGTAATTAGCAAATTTCCAATGGTATAGCCTATGTATATGTGCATGTATGATGAATATATAATTGTTTGGGGACTAGGAAAAAACAGTTCTAGTTTTTAATTTCTGTTGCCTAACATTTTTTCCATCAAGGTCACGCAAACCAAAAAAAATGGGTTGTGTTCAATTCACCTAAATTTGCACACATGTTGAGATAGAGAGGTTTCGTGGTACTCGTAAACTTACCTAATATCATTTTGCATCCTTCACTTATAACTGTATCAGTTAAGTATTTATACTTTTGATTAAGTGTTAATGTGTACTTTTCATTCATTTACTGTTCGATGAAGCGATATAAAGAGTTCATGCGGCCATTAATATAATAACGAGTAAATTGAAGGAACGTATTGACAGTTGATGTAAAGTGTAACATTCTAACTTACATAATTATAAATGAGAGCTACAAAGTAAAATATATATAAAAATAAAGGTTGAAAAATGTAATTTACCAAATTAAGAAAATGGAAGTACACTTGTACAGACCAAAACCACACGGAAAGCCCTCTATTGCGTTGCTTTGACCAATGACTTGCAGCCACTTCCACGCTTTCATTGGTTTTTACATTTTTTAAGAGTAGTGTCCCAAATGCACAACTGGGTGAGGTGGAACATTTGGATTGGTTAGGTATGGGGTACACCCAGTCATGTCAGCCAATCCAACTGCTCCACCTCACCCAGGTGTGCATTTGGGGTGCAACATTGGGGTACCCATAGCATTTTCTATTTTTTAATATATTTTTCACTCTATACACTTTGTAACAAAATTCATAACATTTTCACTAATTACACATATTGCCACTCTCTTTACCCTTAAATTTTAGCTAATTTCTTTTATTGAGAAGGGTAGTTTAGACATTTATTCATAACTTACATGATAAAGATATAAACTTGAGTATTTTGGTAAAAAGTGAAGTACAAAAATCGTTATCCCACTTAATTCTTTGTTTTTTTGTGTGGAATGAGCTGGAATATGAGACGAGAGAGTGCAAGAATCGAATTTAGAATGT
>BRYF01000023.1:6413587-6418587 GCA_030159135.1 Actinidia polygama | reverse complement strand
AAGAGGAACCATAAAAGTATAAATTTTTTATTAAACTGTAAAAAAAGTTTATTAAAAACGAAGAAACTAAAAAAATGAAGGTGCTAAAAAAATTAGGCAACACGGGGGCTTTAGCTTAATCTTGCTATCCTGGTCAACTTTGTGCTATTATAGGTTGCAATTGTTTTGAATATACATATTGTTTTCATATTATTTTTCATTTTGTGAGAAGAGAGTTTTCAAAACGTCTTTTTGGTGTTTTTTTGAAGAGTACATCGGCTTCCAGGAATTTCTTTCGAAAATCTGTTTTCGAAAACTGTTTGGCAAAACAAGATCACGAGAAGCATGTTTTCTGAAACATTTCCATGTTCATGAAATGTTTCCATTTTAATGCCTTGTTCACACTTTCCATATAAGAGAGAGCCGTTTGATCAACAGAGAATTCACACAATGCATTTCCATTTTAATGCCTTCTCCACACTTTCCATATAAGAGAGAACCATTTGATCAACAGAGAATTCACACAATGCGTTTCATGTGATTGAATGGGCGACAACGCTTAACATCTTGGTGTGTAATTGGTACCCTTGGTGACCTGTTATTAGGCACAATGTATCGATATTAATTTACTCGAACCGTCAACAAAAAAATGTTTCCTCAAATTTGCTAACTTACGCAAGCAAAATCTGGGTTGTAGAAGCCGAACCGCCCCTAAAACAATCGCCAATAACATGAGTGTTTCTCAATGTATCGATCCAACTTAAGTTTTTGATTCTAGAAGAAAGAGAGAGAGAGAAGGATCAATTCCGTGAAACAGTATTTTCTATAGTGAAAACTTTGGGGCGTTTTGGAAAGAGGAGTCTGAAAATTTGGAAACCCGAGGAGTGAGAGAGGGAGGGAGGGTTTTGGTTGCTCTTTAGTTTTGTCCCACATCAGGCAAGAGAAGAAAGAGTAAAGAGAAGGTGTTGTATAAAAACGATGGCCCAATACGGAAGTAAGCATACCTTTCTCGGCCTTTTGGCTAAGATCAAGTGTAGTATCTGTTCTTATCAGTTTAATATCTGATACGTGGGCCAATGGCTCACACGATATTAAATTAATTTTTTCAGGGGGAGGGCCCAATACAGTAGCTTGCTGCTGTGGGTTCTCGCGCGTCGCCTGGGCGTTGCACTACAGCCCAGGCCTGGCGCACCCCACCAATTCTAGTTAAATTTTTGAAGGGTCTACAATCAGTAACCCGTAGGTAAGCTTCAAAATGGTACCGAGTTAACTCTGAACTTGCTGCTAGTTAACAAACGAGTAATGATAGGTATACACCTATTTTTGGGTGTGTATTATACACTTATTTTTATTTTCTCACAAAATAAGTGGGACCTGCCCTAATTAGGGTTTTTACGTTTTTTTAAAAATCTTAATTAGGGCGGGTTCCACTTGTTTGTGAGAGAGCAAAATGGGTGTGTCTCAACTAATTAGCTTACGAACAGAGAAATTAATTCTACAACTATCAAATCAATTGTATTATTTGAAAGTATATCTCAGCTATCATAAAATATAAGTGGACCCAAAAATGGGCTCTAATTGCACTGGCCATTAGCGATTGCAGTGTTAAAAATAATTCTTCTTTTTCACTTCCATTGATATTTTTGTTTCAAGCTTTGATGTGGGATTGAATTAGAAATTATAGTAAAACTTGGATTTGTATTTGATACCAAAAAAATCCGTCTGTTGGATATTGGTTTGATTTATTGACGTGATCCATGACCTATATTCTTATTGGCAAATCCGTGACCTATAGTCACCCGTGACCTATATTCTTATTGGCACGTATGTGGGTAGATCCGTGACATATAGTCACCCGCGAACATGTTTCTCTCTTCCTCTTTCTGCCAACAAGTACACGGGGAAAAACTTTGGTTCCGTGGATTTTATTAGGATTACCTGACTCGGTAGCATTATTAAGCAAGTGATTCGTTATCCGCATCTACCGTTTCAAACCAACCGCTAGATACACTAATGCTCCCACAATCATTTCAATTAGGTATATAAAAGAACAATTACTACACGTGATCTTAGCAAAAAAAAAATATTTATAATCCCTATTATAATTTTCATTGGTGTACCTTTTGTACAGCATTTCCAATGATTTTGTCTTTCTTCAATTAAAATTATTACTATTATTATTATTTCTTAAATTACTTTTTGGGACGAAAAAAGAAAAAGAAGACATAAAAGCCCATTGAAAAAGACATATTTTCCTGAAAATATATTCCTCTTTCTAGCCAAGTCTTATGATAATTTGAATAGTCGGTTAAACTTATTTTTATGAATCGTATTGGTTTGATTATGAATCTTAATGATTTTGTTATGATTTTTAATGAACATTGTATAAGATATTTCAAACTCCGATGATACGATGGGCTAGCTACTAACCAAGCCCTAGAGGTATGATTTGAGTGAGCCACTTACTCGCTACCACGAAGGTCGGCACGTCCTTACATGCACGCGAGTTGCACTCTAAATGGTGATAAACCCTCTCTTATAAGTAATCAATTTGACTTTGTCTCTCTAAGACCAGAGCTTGCTTTTGCTTTTTCTTCTTTTTCGGTCACTGACTTGACCGCCAAAGAGCTTTGTACACTGCAAGTTGTCCCCAAAACAACTTTGGGTGGTCCTTTTACTGTTATTGTCTTGCAGGCCAACTGTACAATGTTCAACCATTAGAAAACCACTTGTCAGCCACCGCTATCATTTGCGTTTGATTTTCTCTCATCTCCCAAACCCCACATATAGCAAAATACAAAATTTGAGTTGTTGAGGCCTTTGAAAACCCTAAAAACAAACACACACGTAACGAGACCGAGTAATACAACAAAGAAATTCTCCAATTTTTTCCCCTTGATTATTGAGTTTTTGCTACAGTGTAATGGATAACAAAATACAAAAAACTGGGTTGTTGAGGACAAAAACAAACAAGTAATGAGACCGAGTAGTTCAGTTTACATGACCGAAGAATCTCAGCTCACAAGGACAACATTTCTGTATGTTTATAGTTTGTTAATATCGAAAGCATAAACTAAAAAGAGAAAGACAAGTTCTGTGATAGTAACGTATGTCCATATAAACAGTATTTTCCAGGGAGGGAGAGAGTTGAGGACAAGAGAGTTTTAGTTGCTCTTTAGTTAAGTCCCACATCGAGCAAGAGAAGAAAGAGTAGAGAGATTGTGTTGTATAAAAATGCTGGCCCAATACCGAATTAAGTATATCTTTCTCGGCCTTTTGGCTAAGATCAAGTGTTAATATCTGTTCTTTTCAGTTTAATATGTGATATGTGAGCCAATGGCTCGCATGATATTAAGTTAAAATTTTAGGGGGAGGGCCCAATACAGTAGCTTTCTGCTGTTGGTTCTAGCGTGTCGCCTGGTCGTTGCACTACAGCCCAGGCCTGGCGTACCTCAACAATTCCAGCACAATTTTTTATAGATCAGAAACCCCAAGGGTCGCTGCTAATATCAATCCGTCAATTGTATGGCAGGTTCAGATTGGATTGAATAGAGAAAAAATGAATGAAGACTGTACTGTACTATTTAATTTTAGTTGTTACAAGAAATTGATTATCTTTTGAAAACTTATCTATTTCCATTTCTGGAAAATTGATGTTTACTTAAAATCTCGGTGTGAATTGAAGTTGAATTTCTCAGCGTGGTGCTTAAATGTAGACAATGGTGTGATTGTTTTTGATAATTTTATCTAAATACCCTTTTGTTATATTTTTTTAAATTGCTTTTGTTCAAAACTTTTAACTACATAGAATATTAGATAAAAAAATAAAGTGCAATTGAAGAAAACTAGAAAGGGATCATATCCCAAATATGTATTCCACTTCCTAGATGTAAGTTTCCTAAATTGAAAAGAATAATTTGATGGAAGAAAACAATGAAGTTATTCTGATTGAACCATTCAAGTACTTATCTAGCTTAAAATGGATCCTCATATCGTAATCCCCTGAATTTTCTCTAATTGAGTAAACATTTGGAGTCCTTGTTGTTGCCAGTTCTTTTTACCAATATGTACATGCGTTGTCTCATTTTTGTTAATAGTTGGTGGTTGTTTCATCCATGAATGAGTGTTTGTTGCTGAAACAACTTCTTCTGCATTCTTTGTTTGGAAGATTGTGACATAACTTCTGTTTTTGGTTATGGGTCAAAAATAATTTTAAAATGTTTGAAAAAAATAAAATTTTAGAAAGTTTTATTTTATGTTTTTCAACTTATAATTTGAATAATCAACGTTACCCTTGAAGGATTTATTATAGAAATGAGGCAATTTCATCAATGACAAAACGACATTGTGACAAAATTGTTTTATTTTTTATTTTTTTCAAAAGCTACGCTTAAAGTCACGTTTGCATCTCCTTGTGCCTCTAATTATGGGTTAAAAACGAATTTCAAAAGTTAATAGCAACACATTCCTAACTTCTTTGTACTGCTATTGACTTTTGAGTGCCAGCCACCACCAACCTTGCACTATCAAAATCAAATTATGTACACATACATGATACATGTTAACTCATGCTTGTCCTCCATTGTTGTCATTGGACCTCTCATGATGAGAAAGCAGACTATGGATTTGATTCATAATCTCCTATTGCAAGAAGACAATAATGGTTCATGGTTGGCCTTACTTCAAGATTTAGAATCTAATATCAGTTAAATCCCAGTTGTAAATGACTTCAAATTTCAAAAAACACCCTTCTTGCAAGAGGAGAACTATTCATTTTGAATTACGTGGGATTCACTTGAGCATGTAAATCTCACGTAATCAAGTGAGTCTGAACTATTCATTTTAAATTCTGATCGATTACTATTCTTTGTCCAAATTTTGAAACCATAGCAGTGTTGTTTCTTTGATTTCTTCCTAAAATGAAAGCTCCACATTTTAAAATGGGTTTTTAGTAATTTAGTGTGCTCATACAAATCCAACTAATAAAAACTATTTAAATTGAACTCCATATTCGATGTTCC
>BRYF01000023.1:6368587-6371087 GCA_030159135.1 Actinidia polygama | reverse complement strand
CTAATAGTTTCAAACAATTAAATCGTTTAATTTTTTTTATTATTTTATTTTTTCTCACCAAATCCGATATTCAAACAGATCCTTTTAAGTATTCAAAAGTTATCTTACCCATTAGGGACTTTGGGTACAATTTTTGGTATCAAAGCACTTCCCTCGTGGATCACAACATAATGTGATAAAAGTTTGCAAAAAGACAAAAAAAAAAGACCCTACAAAACATAAAAGTCATAGCCACTTCTGCATAAAACTTGATTGGAACTTGAAAAAGAATCAACGGCTAAAAAAAATTAACTTAATTTCGCAAATATCTCTAAAATTATTGTTTTTTGTCATTTTTACCTTCTCATTTAAAGAGTGAATCATATTGACCCCATTAACTATTTAATTATATCACTTACACTCCTTTCATTACTATTTTTTTTAAAATAGTGATGAAAATCGACCACGTACTTAAATTAAATGATTTTATGTCTAAAATATTTTTATTTTTTGATAAAAAATAAGTTAACATACTATTTAAAGGTTTATTAATAAGAATTAATTATGTTCTCACAATGATTGAAGAAGCTTGTATGTGGATTATTGATTTATTTTTTTATTAAAAAATAATAATATTTTAAATATAAAGGGATTTAATTCAAGTAAATGAAAAACACGCGATCGATTTTCATCACTATTTTAAACAGATTAGTAATAAAAATAGTGTAAGTGATATAATTAAGTAGTTAATTGGGTCAATAAGATTCACTGTTTAGAGAAGGTGGTGAAAGTGATAGAAAACGATAATTTATGGGGGTTGTGAAATTAAACCAAAAATTAACCCCTCCTCTCCCCATCTTTGACAATTGAAAAATCCTTGTAAATGGGATCGATTGGTGAACACGAGAGTGAAGTCTAAATATACACGTGCTTAAAAGACAAATCTTTCCATATTATCCACTAAAACAGTACTCGTCCAATGTCAACGTGTTTAACACGGTTGAAGAAAATCGTGTTGCGCGTGCATGTGCGGTTCAGGTCGTCAACTCCCACCAGTGGACTTGTTCTCACAGTAGCCCTGGAATTTTGAAAAAGAGAAAAAGGCACTGTTCCCATTTCGGCGAAACGATTGTTTGGTGGTGGTCTAATTTAACAGCCATTCAAATGATTTAGGAAACAGAGGGAACAAACAAGAAAAGCACTAAAAAAATTAGGAAACATGACCTTTTTTAATTTAGGAAACAAAACAAAAACAAAAAGGGAATCGAAACATAGACATGATATGATAGGGACGATGGAAATGAATAGGTTCGAATGCGTGCGTGCGTGCGTGCGTGCGTGTGCGATGTTGATCTCATGCATGATGCATATGAGGCAATACGCGTGGTGTGTGTGGGGGGGCAGTGACTGTGGAGTAGGAGAGGTGGTGGGGTCCAGTTGGGCAGCCAAGTTGTTGAGTCAAGGAATAGACCCTCTTAACCTGGTTGGTTCAACGGAAAAGGCATGGTCTATGATTGTATGGTTGCATCTATGTGATTTCGTCTTTAGGTATCAAGTTCGAATTTTTTAAAATGAATTATATTTTATAATATAGATTATTGGACTCATTTGTAATTCAAAAAATTATGTAATAGAAAAAAGAATATCACATACGATTCTACAAAAGTCGTAGCTATACCTCGGTTGGTAGGCAAGCCTTTCAAGTATGGGCTAACAGTATTCAGTGTCAGAAGCGCAGGTTCTTCCCACAGCCGAGGTTCAATTACGAGACTTACAGTTACATGGGTTGAGTGGCTTATTATGTATCATACAATAACAAGTGACCATTGGAGGGTTTAACTCCAAAAATCACCCATATAGTTCAGCCTTTTTTATCTTTATTATTTGGGCCTTTTTCCAGTTGATTTCCCGTTTAGGTGAAATTAGATTATTTTGGTATTTAAAAAAATTTTAAAAATTTTTGGTCAATTTTTCTTTTTTCTTTTCAATACATATAAAAGTAAAAAAAAAAATTTGTAAAAAAAAATCACCAAAAACAAAATATTTAAAAAGTTTATTAAAAATAAAATAAAATAAAATAAAATAAAACAAAATAATCAAACTTGAATACAATAGTCCTTCTTGAACAACTTGTCGGCTTGTCCTTTAGCAATAAACAAGCGAACCGTGTCAAACTTGTGTATCGTGTGTGTAGCATACTCCTAGAGTATCTTCTAATTCAATGAATTCATTGTATTCAAATAGCCAAGACTCATCAAAAGACCCGCATCTAGACAAACAACAACCACTTTTTATTCTTTTTTTTTACTTTTATTATATTTTGAAACAATTTCAAAATATAATCATTTATTATTTTTATATTTATTCCTCATGATTTTTGAGAATTTTAAGACGAGTTCTTAATATTTTCTAAAAAAATGCATTTTTAATGAATTATTTTTAGAAATAAGCTCTGAAATTGAAAACCGTCAACCAAATTTTTTTCCCTTTAAAAATTATACTGCAAAACTGATTATAAAAA
>BRYF01000023.1:6233587-6236087 GCA_030159135.1 Actinidia polygama | reverse complement strand
CTGCAAGAGATGGGCAACGGCGATGATTTGTTGGTGAAGAGAGGCGATTCTGTGCCGTTGGATTTCGCGGGTCCCATATTGGTCTGCACGAGGAACGACGATCTCGAGTCCGTTCGTGAATCCACTCCCAAATCTCGATGGAACGGTACTATTTTCTTATTACTAGTTGCCATTCACCTGATTGATTACGCGCAAAAACTGTTTCGATAGAGGAAATTTGACAAGTGTCAGGTTTGGTTGAATTGGAATTTGTGTAAAGGAAATGGGTATCTCTTGATTTGATTGAAGATCAAGTTGGTTTACAGTTGGAGTGAATTAGGGGAGAGGGATTTTGAGCAAGGAGATGGCCCCATAGATGCAGAATACTGAATACAATGTAGAGGTTACTGATCATGATTCCCTGTTTTTCTGGGTTGTTTTGGCTTTGGAATGTATGTAGTTTATGCTGCAGTTTGCAGTTGGTCACTCTAGAAAGTGATAAAATGTGACCTTTCATTGGTTGAAATTAGCATATACCCACTATTTTATTTTATTTTTTATGAAATCAAACACGTCATGGTAAATCTTGACTGTGAACTGATTTGGGGTTCGGGATTTATAATTACAAGTAATTTTTTTGACACTAAAGTTATGTGGGTTCGTCATTAGTGTTTTATAGTAATTTTTGGCATTAAATTGACATGGGTTTCAATCTGGTCCTCCACACTGCTCACTTTAATTTTGTTAATTTGCGGTATATGTATTGGTGATTGATCGGAATGTGGAAAATATAGTATGTGAACTTGTACTTCTATTATTCTCTGCATTCAAACCTTGAATGAGATTATGTTAGGATTGAAATAACAAGCTCCATTCAGTTACCAGTTACGTGATGCTGTTTTGATTGGTATTTCACTTTTGAATAAAGGATTACTATGTTAATTGTGACAATAGTATTCTTCATTTGAAGGGCATGATATGCGAAAGCAGTGTGATGTAACATTTTGACTGTGCATTCTTGCATAATTTTGTTTGGGTTGTGTTTGATAAGTTTTTCTTGGGATTGATTTTAACATTATAGCAGATTTGGTTTTCTTCCAGAATGGAATGCTGGAGCCATGGTTTCATAGTAAAGATTTGGGTGATGCGGACCAAGTTTTGGCGTATTTTTCCGTAGCCAAGCTTGGTGAACCTCCTATTGATGGGAAAATAGATACCAATTCCGAGGGATTGACTGCGGCTTTTGGAAAATGGGCATCTGCATTGGCAGCAAGATTGCATGATGGGGGGCCTCTTTTGCAAGGTAAAGATTTGGGTGATGCGGACCAAGTTTTGGCGTATTTTTCCGTAGCCAAGCTTGGTGAACCTCCTATTGATGGGAAAATAGATACCAATTCCGAGGGATTGACTGTGGCTTTTGGAAAATGGGCATCTGCAGTGGCAGCAAGATTGCATGCTGGGGGGCCTCTTTTGCAAGGTAAAGTTTGAGTTTCATGGTAGAAGTATTTGACAGTTTCTGTTTAAGGGCCTCGGAGTAACTAAAATATGCAAGCAGTGCACTTTGTGGAAGCATACAAGTATCTTCAACCATGGTTTCAACAAGTGTGCTAGATTGGCTTGCAAATTCATACCCACTTTAAAGTGGATCTGAATCAATTCCCTCTTTGCCAGTATCTAGTTTAGATATAAATAGAAAGCGCCCGCTTACGTAGAGGTTTACTACCTTTCTCAGACCCTACTATAAGCAGGAGCGCTGTGTGATGTGCACTTGCTACGACCTTTTTGTATCTCCATTTTAGGGGATTCTGCGAAATTGTGAATGAGTTTCTTCTTGACAATAATCCATAATTCTTTTCCAAAACCACTAATTTGTCTGGATCTATACCAGGTTCTTGACAAAGATGCTTTTCAGAAGCAAATGTTGGAGAAACTTATATGGATATCGGCATTTATGCTAGTTGGGGCTCGTCATCCCGGCGCAACTGTTGGTGCTGTTGAGAAGGATTTTCGGTTAGAGGTAAGCCCACTTGATCTGCTTATAGTTGTTTGAACCGTAAGAGAAGAAAATAAAAAATGTGTTTTGTGTTATGATTTTGGCCGTTGTTACACGTTGACTAATAACATTGCTAAAAGGTGCCTATTTGGTTGGTGAACATCTTTTGGAGAAACTTTGGTTGGAGTCCCCGAAAATTAGAAGGCTTTAATGCTGCTGGACTGGAAAATTGAATACTGTGGGATTAGGAAGTCAACGTTGCCCTTACCCAACAGAAATTCTTTTCCCTGTAAAACTTAACCAACATCCCCACAGCCAACTGTGACAATTTTTAATTTCATTTTATTAATTTTGTCTATAGACCCGTTTATGATGGTGGTTCACTTCTTAATTATCCTTTAGCTTGAGAGTAGTTTTCCAAACCAGCGAGGTATCAAGTGAATTTTTTTTTAATTCGAATGAAAACTGCCCTCAAATGGTACTTGAGCTAGGAAGCAGTCACAGGCTGGATCTCCTGGTAGTGAAGTT
>BRYF01000023.1:6188587-6191087 GCA_030159135.1 Actinidia polygama | reverse complement strand
TGTGACGCAATCTCAGTCACACAATGAGTGCAAATTGTATATGATGTGTATTATAACATTTTCCTATGCCAAATGATATATATGCATATACACATGCCATTATGAGGGGTATGAAATGCTAGAAACTCTAACTAAGAGTTTTTTCAAGAAATTAGAAGTATATCATTGAAGTGGGTCGAACTAGGAACATGTAGTGTCGCTCGAAGTAAATTACGTGCAAGCCCATCCAATGTGAGTTTGGGCCGAGGTAACGCCAAAATGTCGAGCCCATATCCAGGGGCCACATCGAGCGCATGGTGTAAAGGAGACAGGGAGGCATGGACACGGGGTCATTGCGGGGCCCGCAACTAGCTTCCTGTAGGGGTGCAGAGAGTCGTTTTGACTCAAATTTTTTTTTTCAAAATGATGTCGTTTAGGGCTCCCTGCAACCTTGCAAGGAGCAATCTCACTGCAGGAAACCCCAAACGGGACACTCACGAGGAACGCGGGTGATTACTCCCATACTTGGGACACTCATGAGGAACGCCTGAAGGTGTTAAAAAAAAATAAAAGTGCTCAATTGAAAAATACTACTCGGCTATTTTGCTTAAAATAGAGCATGAAATACTTTATTTTCTTGGTGTCGGTAACCTCTGGGTCCACGTGGTTTACTCCACGGGATGCGCGTGTGAAAAAGATTGGCTGGCGATTGAAGTTCGTTAGGGGTGAGATCGTAACTGTCCAATCACATGTTGCCACGACGATCAAAGATACTTTTTGTCTTTTGACCAAAATCTCACGAGCAAATTACACTTTGTACTCTTAGAACTTTCACAAAAATCTCATTTTGCACCATCTACTTCTAGTTGCATCAGTTAACTTATTTTTCTTTATGTCAAGTGTTAATGTGACCTTTTTGTCTACCTACCAATCAATAAGAGCCATGTCACCTCATTCTATCACTTATTTAAATGAAAGACGGACGAAAGTGTTATATTAACGCTTAAAGGCCTAACCTAGAGGGGTGACCTTTGGATATAGATTTTCTAGATGTCACACTTAGTGGATACTACATAACCGTTCATTCAATTCATGTAACGGTAAGTTGCGAACTCGTACATCAATAGTGACACGAACCACACTCCTGGTTGGAAGGCTCGCCCACCAACTTTTGTATGACTTGGGGATTGAAATCCTAAGTCTTACCCGTTCTAATTGATCAAATTAGTCAAATTAACACTTGACGTAAAGTATGAAACGTTGATTGATATAACTATAAGTAAAGAGTGTAAAATAAAATATAGGGAAAAGTACAAGGGTATAAGTGATATTTACCCAAATCTCATTAACTGCCCAATCACTATTGGGTTTGATTAGTCTATTTCCTTAACTACTGTTAGGTACACATTTGATACTACACCCTACTAAAGAGAAAAAAGAGTGGTGATCACATGGGAACGTATCCGTGGTAATACTACGGGAGTGTCCCCGTGGCCTCACTACAGCTACATAATTTTTCTCAAATTATGCTTTATTTATTTTTGAAATCACTCAGTCATAAAATATGTGGCTATGGTGAGGCCACGGGGGTGCTCCTGTGGTATTACCATGGACGCGCTCCCATGTGATCACCTCTCCGGAAAAAAAATTAAATATAGGTACGTGAGAGTTTTTGATAAGACCTCCTCAGTCTTTCCATATTCTTTTTCTGTCCCCAAGATTTTTTTTTTAACACTGGTAAAGTCTATAATTTCCAAAATAAAAAGCAAAATCGAGAGAAATGCAAAAAAAAAAAAAATTAAAAAAATAACTAGTTAGTTTCTCACGTACCATATTTTAATATTATTTGTTATAAATACTT
Organism: Actinidia polygama; assembly: GCA_030159135.1. Classification (NCBI taxonomy): domain Eukaryota; kingdom Viridiplantae; phylum Streptophyta; class Magnoliopsida; order Ericales; family Actinidiaceae; genus Actinidia; species Actinidia polygama. The sequence goes on along the minus strand of BRYF01000023.1, from coordinate 6,189,247 downwards.
TAAAAAATAAATCCGTAAAGATTTCACAACTTTCCAATTAGTTTCTCACCAATAACCCTTTCATTTTTGAAAAATATCCAATAAGTATTTGATTTTTAGGCATGTTTGTTGAATGCATACGCAACTAGCTAGTTATGCCAACCATATATCCCATTAGACCCATACCCATTATCAGTGCGGAGACATGATCTTATGAAGTGGAATGTATTTTTTTTCAAATGTAGTCAATTTAGATGGATTGTTATTGCTGCTGGTTCTTGTTTTTCTCTTCACGTGCTATGGAGCGGATCGAGTCATATGTCCAGAAATCATGGAGATTTGTTAGGTAAAAGAGTCATTCACTCGAAAATGGTGAAGATTAAATTGTAATCATCATCATATCAAATGAGCAGGAAAATGAACCCGAGTTGAACGGGTCTTGTTAGAAATTTAGAACTAAAATATTTCCATAACTAACCTCACTCCTCAGGCATACTTCCTAAGCTAGTCTGAAGACCTTGTGGGTCCAGTTCATCTTTACCCAAGACTCTACTTAAAATGAGCCTATTCTAAGCTTATTTTGGGCTTTAGTCTAATTGCTAAATCCCACTTCATTCTCTAATTTGATAAGTATAGATTTGAAGCATTTTCCCATGTATTTAATGACAATAGACCTTTGAA
>BRYF01000023.1:6046087-6048587 GCA_030159135.1 Actinidia polygama | reverse complement strand
GTGGATGGAACTTAAAAAAAAAAATTATCCCATCCACACCCAAATAGGTGGATGTCGCACGACCACGTGGGCGCGCCCGTAGTATTAACACGGGCGCACTACCGTGTGATCAGGCCCCACCAAACAAATGCATTCTCCTCACTTTTGACCTTGTGCAATTTTTTTATTTTTCAAGGTGGAAGAAATTGGGATGTTCTAGTAAAATGAGTGGCTGCTGCAATGATTTGATGAGTGTTTCTAAGGTCTTGTCTGGCTTTAATAGGCATTTTTTTTTAAAAGAAAGAAATAATAATAAAAAAAATAATTTTATTGGCTCCCCAAGATTTAATTTATTCTTTTTAGCCCTTGTGTCGTGAGAAATATTTTTATTATTATTAAATTTTATTAACTTTTCTGTGGTTCTTGACAATAACAATCACATCTCTTGTGATTTTTCTTACGTTTAAAACTATTATTAAAATTAGCCTGAACCTTAATTTTTTTGGCAGATCTAAGAAGATTGCCCTTAAATCTAGGCTCGTTGGGTCATTATTTTTGCATCATTAGGACAACAAACGAAGAGAATTCGGAAACAAAAACTATTTAAAATTTAAATTTTTAGTCTTAAAATGTTCATATGCTCATCAAACTCAAATGAGTGGATTCTTTTCCTTGATTTTTTTCCCCTCCCTCCACCCAATCATAATGACCGACAAGCCAAAAAATACAAAAATAAAACAATCACAGCTGTAAGTTTTGTTTTTTACTCTCTTTAATGAGACAAGCAACAAAAATTAAAACGAAAAAATTACTTCATATGGTTCAGCCGCTTCAGCGACTTTAAGACTCTTTTTTCAATAATTTTGTCTACCGAAAATGTATGCCCATTTGGGACTATTTTTTTTTAGATTTTTTAATTGTTTAGTTTTTTTTAATAAATCTTTTTTACCATTTAATCAAAATTCAATACTTTTCAAATTGCTTTGACGAGAGAAATTTAAAAATGTAAATATATCGTTCAAACCTAAAAAAAATCACTACAGACAAAAAATTATATTTTTCAAATTTTAATCAAATGGCAACTTGACGAGAAATCAGGAAAATATAAAATTTTAATTAAATGTCTAAATTTTATTTTACTAAAGACAAAAAAATAAAAAACAGAGTATTTAAAAAATCTATAAAAAACTAGGTCCACCAGATCTAAGCTTTTCCTATCTCGCTAAGGTTAAGGATCCGTTTGGTAATTCTTAAAAATCAAGTTTTTTTTAAGCTTGTTGTCAAAAAAGTCAAGATTTTTTAATTTTTTTGTTTTTCTGATTTTACTTTAACTAAAAATAAACAACAAAACAAAAAGTCAATTCTGACTACTTTTTTGCTTATAAGCTTAAAAAAAAGCCGAAAAACTAAAAAAACTGATTTCAGACGTAGCCTAAAAGTGGTTTGCCAAACAAACTTTCTTCATTTTAGACTTTTACCTAGAAAAAGTCGAAAAGCCCAAATTATTAGGGCACTTAAAATCCTAATTATACCATACTCTTCTAGTGTCTGCCATCAGAACAGCCATAAAGGCACAGACATGGCAAAGCAAACTAAAGTGACGATCAATTGTATAGAGATGTGTCCCCTACTTGGGGCATCTTTCACCTAAAAAGTAGTGTGTATTAAAATATATACAAACTAACAAAAATATAAGTGTTTTAATAAAAAAAAAACTCATTAATTGTCCTAATGACGATCACTAGTGAATACCAAACAGTTACCACACTTATTAGATCCCTGAATCTTGTTGAAAACTATGATTACTTTTACACTGCCAAAATTTTACTCAAAAAGTAAAGTATATGAGATAAATTCACAATTAGTGTGATATAAGTCACACCCAAAATTATTCTTACCCAATACATTTCCAAATTTGGGTCCTTTATCAGTAGAAGTGTTGGGTATTTAGTGTTGGTATTTAGAAATATTGGTAGAGATTTGTCTCACATAAATATGTTTTAAAATAAAGGCCCAACTTCAGGAGGGGCTAAACCTTACAAAGATAATCTTTTAGTGAGTGACTCATGTAGCGGTAAGTCGCGAACTCACAAATCGACAGTAGCAGATACACACACTCTTAACATTGAGTATGGTTCATCAGTCATAGAAGGCACGCCCACCGACCACTAAGAAAGCTTTAACTTAAAAATTACATATGTTTCTCTATCCATTGCTAATTATCTATCCAATATGATTTCCAGTCACAAGTCAAGTCAAGTCTAGGCTAGTAAAAGAAAGCAGACATACCAGTGAAAGGCAGTGTCAATGGACTGAAGCAAATTAGTGGTGCCCTCTGTTGGCTTAGGGTTTAAATCATCCCAACTCCAATTGCATGATTCAGATAAAAAGTTATACAGAATTGAACACTACTTCCATGGCTCTGTGGAACCAATATTTTATGGAACAAGATTTGCAACTTTGGGCTTTGGCTAAAAGTGATCTGAATGTCCTCAAACATGTCAACCACTAAGGTCATAAG
>BRYF01000023.1:5953587-5958587 GCA_030159135.1 Actinidia polygama | reverse complement strand
CTTAGAAATCAAATCCGCATGACCACAAATTCAAGATTCAAAACGTGGCATAGAAGAAAAAAAGTTACGAACCATTTGACTAGTTATTGTTTAGTGAGACCAATAGAAGATAGATCAATGGTACATAATATTTTGAAAATACTAAAATATTATTTAATGGATGAAAATGGAAAAAAATTATAATGGCCAATGCCAATGCCAATGCCCAATACAAAATAAAGAAAATGGGAAAAATTATTTGTTTTTTCTTGTGATGAAAAAATACTTGAGAAAATTTAATGACAGACTAGGCGCAAATAAACAAAAGTGCTTGGAAGGGAAGAGAAAATGGTGTCCGATGAATTAATATTGGCAATATTTCGAGTATATTTTAGTTTCTTTTGTAGTATTCGACGAAATGGAAAAGCATGTCAAGATTTGAAATTATCGACCATTATTTGTCAAGTCAAAATCCTGCTCAGTGCACTGAATCTGGGTAGTTTGTAATTTAATTCTGCAATTCTATTTTAAATTCAGATAAATAAATGAAAACGTCACAAAAGTTTCTAAACGAATATGACAACACGTAGAATTAAAATGGTCAATGATCACGTAAGCTAGATCGACTAGCTACAATCGATGAACAGAAGTTTTTGTTTTTATTTTTTTGGATCTAGCGAGTGAATAATTTGATAAAAAATAGAAATAGTGAAACAAGAGAAGGCGCCTTTTGCCTGAAATGTTGATACCTACCATCTAACCTTCATAGAAGTCCATGCATGTTTCTTGAACAATGTATTCAAACACAAAAATGATCTGAAGTCGACTTGTATATTTTAATTTTCGCTAAGTGAAAAGATACAATATATTTTATAGTATTTATAGGAATCTTAAACAATAGAGATTGGCACGGTGGCTTAGACTTGAAACTTAAAAGGTCAGCTAACATCTAAGATCTCACATTCAAAACCTTCTAAGCGTTATCCAGTCTTGAGTTGGTCAGTTCAAAAATGGGCCGATTTGATTCGGTTTTAATCGGACCCCCCGCTAGGTCTTTGAGTTATAAATTTTTTTTACTATAAGGTTAATGTGGTTCAAGTCTTGCCACATGCAAAAACAAAAATTAATATACAAATAACATGAAAAATGTACTTATGATAAAAGCAAGCAGTTACAAATCGAGCATATTTATATCATCTTACAAGTTTTTGTGCACATATAGGAATTGGCTAAAATACGCACCACATTGTGGTGCGTATGATGTATTTTAATACAATATTATTAACATTCATCACAATCGATCGTACAAAAAATTACATTTTTTCTTTACCTAAAACGATTGTAACATTAACCGTAATAATGCATAACACACTATTTTTAACATACATATTCTCATAACATTCATCATAATTGAACGTAATATTTTTATAAAATACACAGTATGTTTTATAAAATTTGTCTATACATTAATATTTTGGTAGGAACCACTGAGAACTCTTCTGTCTTTTTCAAGTTTAAATACCAATGAATGGTTACTTCCCTAGTGTAGACTGCTTGAACTTCTAGTGTGAAGGGCACTGAAGGGTCGGTGCTAGTGCTAGTGCTAGTGCTAGTGCTAGTGCTAGTACGAGCCCCAATTAATTTATTCATCCATGCTTTGCAAGTGGAACAACATTATCTTCACCAATGTTTTTTTGTGAATGGTTGAAAATAATAGAAACTCGGTTTTAATCAATCATAAAAAGAGTAATGTTCATCAACTTCATTAGATAATTAGCGAATATGACTGGACTTACTGATGGTGAGCAAATTTGTATTCTGAACCAGTTTGGGCAGGCTAAAATAGTACAATTTTAAATTATAAGTAGTTTTGTTTTCAAATTAATAATTTTTTATTATATTACAAAAGAATTATATTTTTCAATTTAGGATCAGTTTGACTTAGTTTTTTTTTTTTTTTGAGTTTTTTTCATTGCAAGTGATTTTTTTTCACATTTTGATCAAATTTTTATATTTTTTTTTGTTTTCTCTCAATAAGAAAAAATTTGAAAAAGTAAAATTTTATTCAAATTTAGGGGGGGAAATAACTAAAGACAAAAAAAAAGCTAATATGTTGAGAAAAAATATTATTTTTGTTTGTAGTGAATTTTTTTTTAAATTATATTATTTTTTTAAAATATTTTTTAGACTCTTTTTGTCGAAAAGAATTCAAAAATTATAAAATTTTAATCAAATAATTAAAATAATTTACTAAATATGAAAAAACTCAAAACCCAAATAGCTAAAAAAAATTAAAAAAAAACTAAGTCAAATTTAGCCTATCCTTGAGAGAAATGTGATGAAAAATGGATCTGGTAAGAGTACGACCAGTGGTAAGGTTTATGCAATCACAAGTGATTGAGTTGACGCTTCTATCGAATTCTGTTTCGTATATAGTAAAAAAGACTACTGACACTGTACTACAAGAAAAAATTATTCTAAACATAATACTCAAAAAAAAGAGCACTGATAGGTATACACCCACTTTTGAGTGTGTACAAGACATACTTATTTTTGCTCTCTTACAAAATAAATAAAATCCATCCTAAATAGGGTTTTAGGGCGGGTCCCACTTATTTGTAAGAGAGCAAAATAAATGTGTCTTGTATATATCCACTTTTGGATGTGTACCGATAATTATTCCAGAAAAAAATCACCAACATACATTGCATTTTTAGTTTGGGTTATTGGTGGTTGTATTTTCTGTAGTAATTTTTTTCGATGTTTGATTAAAATTCTATATTTTTTTGTTTATTCTTGACCAGAAAAGTCTGAAAATATAAATAATTTATATAATTTTAAAAAAAATACTAAAGACGAAAAAAAACATTTGTACCCAAAAAATCATCTCAAATATTTTTTTCGTCTTTGGTGAACTTTTTTTCAAATTCGATAATTTTTTTATATTTTTGGACTGCTTTCGTCAAGAGCAACGTGAAAAATATAAAATTTTAATCAAACTGCTATAAATTTTTTTTTACTAAAAACAAAAACAAAAACAAGCAAAAATCAAGGAAGCAAAAAAATAAAAATAAAAGTATATCCCAAACTGGGCCTCATGGCAAACATTTTTTTTTACCCACATGATAATTGGGTGAAACTCACTCCCTCACTCCAATTTTTTTTTTTATAACTCGGTATCGATCTTGCCCAAGAATCGATTAATTTGGGATGACCAATTCAACCGTCTATTAGTGTAGTCCCGATTTTACCCTTTAAGCAAAGTCAAAATTTTATATTTTTCTAATTCCTATTGACAAAAAGAATTTGAAAATGTAAAAATTTTGTTCAAAATTATAAAAAAAACTGCAAAAGACAATTAATTTAACTAATTTGTCAAGTTATTTTTTTTTCTTTAGTGAACATTTTTTAAATTACAAGATTTTTTTTATTTTTAGACTCCTCTCATCAAGAAAACTGAAAAAGTATAAAATTTTAGTCAAACGGTTAAAAAAAATCCATAGAGATGAAAAACTTAAAAAACATAGCTGGAAAAAACCTCAAAAAAAACTAGTACTAAGTCTCTGGACATACCTTTTAAGCTTATAATTATTATTTCGAGTATATTTTAGTCTCTTTTGTAGTATTCGACGAAAAATGAAAAAGCATGTCAAGATTTGAAATTATTGACCATTAATTGTTAAGTCAAAATTCCGTCGAGTGCACTGAACAAGGGTAGTTTGTAATTTAATTCTGCAATTCAATTCTAAATTCAGAGAAATGAATGAAAATATCACAAAAGTTTCTAAACGAATATGACAACACGTAGAATTAAAATAATCAATGATCACGTAACCTAGATCGACTAGATTTTATTTTTATTTTTGTGGATCGATCGAGTGAATAATTTGATAAAAAATAGAAATGTAATACTAATATAGATGTATAGAGATAAAATAAGCATTGACCTTGTATTATGCACATATTTGTGATTACGATATTTAAAAATACTTATTTAATTTTAATACAAATATATATTTTCGTTTGTTTTTTAAAATTTTATTTTTTCCCTTAAGATAAACAATACACATAACTTTCAAAAATAAATACAAATTTTGACACTGCAATTTTGAGAATTAAATAAATGAACCTATTTGCTTCCTATCATTTTCTCTCTCTCTCTCTCTCTCTTTGTACTGTTGTTTATGTGAGAGATTGTATTTGACAAATTTAGTGGGTAATTAGTAATTAAGCCAGACTTGAGCACTGGATTCATTAACCAAGGCTATCTAAATTCTCATACCATCTCTCCTCCAAATGGGATCATAAGAACCACAAATTCTGCCATTACTTGCGTCTCTCTCTCTCTCTCTCTCTCTCCTCTTTTGATGTGGGTGTCTCTTTCTGGCTTCAGGGTGTTGCCAACTATAACTGCATGTATTAATTTGCTCTATGCATGCATGAAACCTATTTTCCAGATGATTCATAACACAACTGTCAACACAGCAGACCACTTGAGCAAGTACTGTGAAGAAAGCTAGGCCTTGGACCAAGTTCTTGAGCTACATCTAATTAACAACAGCTACAAGATCGACTACAACAGATCTCATAACACATCACTTAAAAATGGAGGGTCCTAAAGTTTCACCCAATAAAGACGGTGTTTGGACTGTTGAACCATCTCACGTTTCTATTTTTATTTATATTTTTTTTTCCTTCACCAAATTCGAAATTCAAACTCAAGTCTAAGTACTTGTTCCGTCACGTTTTTTTAATAAAGCTAAATAAATTTGAGAAAGAATTTATAAAGGTATTTTCAAATGAGATAGAAAAAAAATATGAATATTACTGAAAATTATTGTTGGAGAATAATTAGGAAGTATTGTTAAAAATACTGTGGATACCATTAGATATGTTAGGCCAAAATTACCAAAAATGTTCATCGGGGATGTGGTGTCGTCTCGTGGGGGTAACTGAACTCTTCCAAATTCATTTCTCTACTATAATTGGGGTCCTCCCAAGGAATTGTAAAATCGGCAGAG
>BRYF01000023.1:5901087-5908587 GCA_030159135.1 Actinidia polygama | reverse complement strand
ATCTACAGATACATCAATCATGCATGCATGAAGTATGAAAATTGCGCAAATGGAGATTTTATGCGAATACATACGCAGATCCACGGTTGTAAATGTCGATGGAGACGGAGACACGTTCGGCGCCGGACTTGAGCTTGGTGAGAGAGGCCTTCTTGTGCGCGACTATGAATGGAGACTCGGAGATAGCGATTGCTTCAGAAATGAGAAGCAACGATGACAGAGTGAAGATTATCAGCTTAATTGGAATCGCCATCGATGATTCGCGATTGTCTAGAGAGAAGGTTAGCGAACCAGGGTTTAAATAGGGGAGAGTATTTAGGTGGGCCGGGCTGATGGCATGGAGAGCCCACGAACCACACGTGAAGCCCACGGGGTTGTAAAAAGGCCCAAATTGGTAATTTCGATGTGCCCCTCAAATGTATATTGTTCACCAGTACTATTATTGCTACAAATCTAGAACATAAACGTTAATTAGAATGAAAAGGGAGTTAACGTTATATAATAAGCACAGTTACAACTTCTTGTAATTACCTCGTATAAACTCCCTTATTATATCCACAATAATGTGGGTTACTAGCCATGACACCATAGACGATCCAACCAAAAATACAACCGTTCTTGAAAGAAAAGGTCTAAAATAAAAGATACGAGCCAATTAGGAAAGTCAGGAGTGACGCCTAAAAACCATATTAGTGCTCTATATTTGCAAGCAATATTATAAAACTATTGAGACTTTCTTGAACCCCTTTGGATGGATTTAGGCAAGTCACCCTCGGCTACCAAAAAAGACTCTTCATTTTCATACAAGACCTTTCTTCCTCACCCATTGCACTCTTCATATTCCATACCAAAGCCCATTTCACAACGCATCTATATATAGGCAATGAGAGTAAGGAGATTAGATTCCCATTTGCTCCATAAACTTAGCTCTTATAGTTATAGCATTGTTATTCAATTACCAATAAATCTATAGGAGTATATAGTGCTCTCAAACATAACATTATCACAAACGATTGTAATATTTATCGCATACGATCTAACAGGAAAAAATCACAACTTTTGGTTACTACAATGATGCATAACACATTATTTTTTATTATTCATAACATTTACACCCTTCGTAACATTCATCGCACTGATTATAATATTTACCACAATCGAGCATAATATTTTTATGATACACATAATGTATATAATATAGACTTTACGGGGAATGAGGGGAAAGAAACTAATAAAGAGAAGAGACATTAGTCCACATTATGTCAATTTGTACTCGAATCAATTGTCTTGGCCTTTTAATTAGCTCTTTGTAGGAATGAAATTAATTATCCATTAATCAACCCATGATGTCTTCATAAATCCATCAGAGTTTTGATTTTTGGTTCAAGTATCAAACAGAAACATACCTACCTAATTTTCAATCTTATTTTTTTTGTCTGATTCAAAAATTCTTTATAATTACAAATTAATGTCAATCAACTGAAAATGTTTCAAATTTTACAAGTGATAAAGCGCTCTGCACTCAAATTCTAGTCTCCATACGTCTCCAGTCTCGTTTTTTTTATTGTTAGACCTTAAGAATAAGGCAATCTACCACGATCCTTACCATGACCCTGTTCGCACGGCCTCATTCTCAATACGTATGTTGTGTTTGGATCATGAATTTATAAAAAAACTTAATAGAAGAAAAAAATGATAGAAAAATAAAAAAAATTAAACTCTGTTTAACTTTATGTTTGAAACATGGTTGTAGCCCATATGGTCCATTATTCCAGGCTTCTTCACTTAAAAAGTACCCAAACATGTCACTAGCCTATCCCCTTGCTTATCAACTCGGAATAATAAAGGTACTCCACATCCATTTATCCATGAGCCAAGGATTTTTCCCTAGTTGCCAGTATCATAAAAGCAATGTTTGGAATTCAATTTGAAGGGAAGGAGAAATAAGAAAATAAAATAAGGTAAATTATTCTATATACTCTTTCACTTCACTGAAATCTCAATTTGCACCCTTCAATTCCAATTATGTCAGTCAAACATTTATATTTTAAGTCAAGTATTTATTTGATCTTCCGTTCATTTTTTTTATTCCAATAAGTGACAAAAATTTGTTATGTGGGCTCACGGAAAAAGCCCAAGTGGGTCTTAATTGAACGGTAGATATACGAAAATTTCACATTGACACTTGATCTAAAGTGTAAAGGGTTGTTTGACACAATTCGAAGTAGAGAGTACAAACTAAGATTTGTGTGAAAACAGGGGTGCAAAATGTAGTGAAAGGTATAGAGGCCGCGAAGCCCATAACACTAGGCTAAAGGCCGAGCTCTGTTGGTTCAGTAATTGGAAATAACCCAGGCTATTGTTTTGAGGCTCGAGATTGGGTCTTTGGGCCTAGATTTATTTTCCATTGAGCCCATAAACAAAGCGGATAAAGAGGGACGGATTAAATCCATGGGTTAACGTCTAATTATAGTATTGTAAGTGTTACATTTACATGCTCGGAATTAAAACATATTTGTATTGACCAATATTAGGGCTGATAAATGAACTAAATTACGATTTGCTTATGTAACAAATCACTTTCAAACAGGTTTTTTAAGCTCGTTAAACTTTCAAAACAAGCGTGAACATTCTACTACTCGACTCGATAAACTTATAATATTTATTAAGTTACTCGAGCTCATCTTTTGATCAATTCAATTGAAACTCACTTGAAATCGATTTTCTTGATAAACAAACAAACCTCAAACGTATTTTAAAACTTTATTAAATTTTCAAACTAAATTTAAATAATTTATTTTTTATATTGTTCAACTCATTTATCAACAGAATATGACCACATTGTTTTCATATTGCATGGTACCATTTGATGTAGTTGGTCCGCAAATGTCGCATATGATTGTGAAATGTTCCACGCTCGACAATTGGCGTTTGTGGTCGCTACTCTCACTGCGCTAATGAGATAATAAAAAAAATAAAAAGGGGGCAAATTTGACTTTGCTATCTTGTTGTTTGGGATATATGCCGACTGCCCCTTTATGTTTATTTACCATCATATAACCTCATCTCGTGTAATTTGTGAATTAATCTGTATCTTAAACATCCATTAACGAAAATTTTAAATTTATCTTAATATCTTCACTTTTTCCCCTCTCATCTGATGAACTAAACCCACACAAAACCGTATTTTATGTCTTGAAAAAATGACTCACTGGTTTCCATTTGTGTGAGTGAAGTGCATTTTTCGTTAATTTACTGAAAATAAAGCTAATCCGCATTAATCTAAAACTCACATGGAATTATTTAGTTATACGTAAGAGGAGCAATTTGCACATAATCCATATCACAAAGGGGGATAGTGAAATTTGCCAATAAATCAACAAATAAAGTTTTTTTTTATAAATATTTTTTAGGTGATTGTAGATCATTTATCTGTAATCAACTTGATTGCAATTTGTCTACACGACGTTCTATGACTTTTATGTAAAGTGGTTATTAACATTATAAGTGACAATGAATTTATATAGTAGTATTTGCGTCTTTTATATGTTGTCGTGCTATTAACCTAATAAGTATTTATGGCTTAATGATTAAAACCTCAATTTTTTTGTTGTTGAATTCGTAGTTTTAATTCCCCTTTGCATGAATCTTTAGTCTCTATCGAAATCCAATGAAAAAACATAAATTCTTATGAACTCGTTGAGAAAAATTATGAAATAATTTACGACCAATTAGAAGTAGAAATTGAATTCTCATAATAAAATAAAATAAAATAAAATAAAATAAAATATGAAATACAGTTACGTTGATAGGGATGAGTGATGTATTGCTTCACAGTGGACTACTAGATGGATGCTTACAACCACCTACAACTAAAAAATATTGGGTGGGTCAAGTACGAAAGGGCAACAGATCTCCATAATTTAGAAAGTCAACCTATTGATTTGTGCAGACCTAACCAGTTGCATGGAGTAGGTTTTCCTTCGAAAACGATCAACTGAATTTTTATTAGTATCCTAATCTGACCTATTGATTATGGAAAGGGAAATTTCATTGCAACGGTGAGACCAAAAATTAATTACTTGAAAATTAAAATATTACTAAAGTGGAATGTATCAGCACAATAATATCAACCGTATGGTGTCATAATTTTTTGTTGGACGCTTTTTTCTTTCTTTAAGAAACAACATCGTTTTATTCGGGACATCTCATGTGCAAGTTATTTGTGTCATGGTGCAAGTCAAGACTATGAAAAATAGCAAAAATTATCATACCAGGAGTGCAAAACGATGACGACATCAACCTTGAACGGTGGTGAAGAAGGTAGGAAAGCAAGTCAAATTTGAGAGAGTAAGTGAGAGAGTGAGTGCGTTCCTTTACATGAAGAAAAATGAGGCCAAACACTGAATTAAGACACCGTGTATTTCAGTGATATTTTAATTTCTCAAGCCATTGATTTAATATTAAATAATTAGTCTTACCCGATTATGGAAACCTAATCAGTCAACACATAATGTGGTCAGCTGTCTTGATGGTGACACTACCATAAATGTTAATTGTACGCCTGCATGCTTATTCATCACACCAATTTTGCCTCTCAAACAGGATCTTGCATGCCGCCTAAAAGCAATTTGTGGGTTATAATAATAATTAATGATGAGAGTTGATTAGTTCACAATAGATAAATTAAATTAAATAATTAAAAATTTGGAGTTGATTAAATCCATCCTCTCAGTTTCCATTTCTGTCTCTTTCTCTTTCTCTTTTTCTTTTTCTTTTTCTTTTTTTCTTTAATTGTGAGCAATGAGATTTGACAAAGGAACAAGGTAGGGTGACCATGAAACGTGAAGAAGTTTTTCTTTCCCTGCACCAACAGCTATATATACCAAAAAAATATATCTTTTACTGGCTTCAAACGGCCATCTACATCATCAGTATAAAAATAGCCTAGAGTCCTGCAACCAACCAACCCTGCTTGAGCTTGGAGCCCGCTCACTAGTCTCGAGCTCGAGCCCACACATTTGTTATGGGTTGCGCCTGGATTTAGGTGGGTCCAAATTCGATACTCGCCTGAAAAAATGACCTCTAAGTATGGTCCAAATTTACTGCTAAAAATTGACAAAGGATAGTAAAAAATGAAGCTATAATATTTTGAAATGGATGCCTTGTTAAATTTTGATAAAGCCAAACTTAGTACCAAATTTGACACAAATTTTGTCAAACTTATTAAGTCATCACCAATGTTTGAATTATCAATACATTTTGATTTGACATTATAATTAACCAAAACATGACTTCAATTTTGCCAAAATAACTCCAATCCTCGAGTTGCTCTAAATACCTACTTTTGAGTATCTAAATTAAAGGCCGAACCTTCGAGCATCTCCTAGTGACTAGCCATCTTCCTCTATTTGGCAAAATGGCTTACAAAAAGTTTAAAACGCTCCTCCAACAACCTCTCTCAGTTCTTGCCATCCCAACATAGAGCTATAGTAGCTAGTAATATCCGACGAGTCACTATAGCACTCATCTATCAATTTTATATTGTTTGTTGCAACTAGTTGTTCATCTCGCTTCTCTACCAGCTTAATTTTGTTGCTTTATGTGCGAAATCAGTAATCTCATATGCTCTAGTTCAAGCAATCCAATCAAGTTCTTGAAATCTCTCCAAATTGAGTTATATGTCTTTCATATCTAAATTTAAACAAATTGGGAAAATCTGAATTGGTTCTAATTTTGTTGCGAAATTCAATGATTATCCACGCGCACACGCATACACACACACAAAAAAAAAAAGAGAACAGGGGGGAATGGGAGTTCATATCCAATGGATTCTGTGTATTTCATGAAAGAAACTGAAATACTTCAATTTTGTGGACAAAAATAAAATATCATTTAGGTGTATTTATTTTATATACAAAATTTAAAAAAAAATTTTTAATGGAATGAATAAACTATGGCGTTGGAGGGTAGAAGGGAAAGTGAATAGGCAAAATGAAAAATAAGCAAAATGACATAGGGATGCCTGGTTATTGTTGGAGATGTTCTTAGACAGTAACATATAGAGCTAGACTTTCTAGGGTCACATTTGATTATAGAAGACATTTAATCATGTAGTATTAAGTCGCGAACTGGTACATCAACGATGACTCGTATCACACTTCAAACATGGGTATGGTTCGCCTAAGTCCGTAAGTCTTACCCATCAATCTAAGTGCTTAAATGCTAGAAGGGATGCTGACCACTTATGCATGTTTAAACTTTGAGCCCCTAGAATTGAGATAAGAGTCTTTGTTAGTCAAATTACTCACTTAACAAAGGATCAAGTTTTTCTGAAGTCTAATTTTGGACTAGACTTCTACAGTTTAAGTATTTGGAACTCATTTTGATAATTTAAAATGTTCATATTGTAAGTTTCATCGAGAATTATAATATTATAAAAAATTATGTTGGGAATATAAACCAATAATCGATCAATATAAATATATATATAAATAAATGTGTATAATCTCGTGTGTTACATTCATTTATTAAGTTATAAAATAATACTGAACAAGTATCGATTTGTATTCTATTAACATCATTTTTTATAATATTTATTTTTTAAAGTAAAATTCATAATATGAACGATTTGAATCATTAAAATAAACTCAAATTTTGAACTAAACTGCAGTCCAAAGTTCCAAACAACCCAATTTTAGTTGTGTCCTTTGGAATATCTAAATTAAAAAACATGGGAATCATAAACGCCCTTAAAACATTGTATTTTATCATTTTTACTCTCTTATTTAAAAATTAAATTATTTTGATCATTTAATTATTTAATTGTATAACTTACACTCTTTCAATTAGTAATTTGTTTGAAATAATGATGCAAATCGATCATATATTATCCCTATGCCTAAATTAAATATCTTTATGTCTATTTTATTTTATTTTATAAAAAATAAATCAACGCTCTATTTAAATATTTATTAATAAAGGTTATATTTATTTTCATAATAGATGAATAAATGTGTATATAAAGTATTGATTTAATTTTTATAAAAAAAAAAATAATATTTTAAATTTTTTTTTTAATTTAAGTCTACGAGGGGAGGGTGTTTACGAAATTAAGCCTACTTTGGGGGCTTGCGGTTGGGCCACCGAAGCCGTCCATATTCAACCCCGATCTTTACTGTTCCCGCCTTTTTATTAGTGTCCCCGCTGGAATTAATTGTCACGCAAATTTGACTAGATTCTGTGGGCATTTCCGTCATTAGGAGGTACGGTATTCTGTCATCCAGGCTAGAGTTACAGCTAAAATTCTCCTTTTTGTTGGAAGTGTGAATACTTTGTCTTCCCCACGCCCATTGACCTCGTTTAGCGTTTCAGGAGGATCATAAAAGTACACAGAAATGCCGGGCAAGCAACCGGGCTCAGGGCTCAGGCTATGCCTCGTGGGGTCCAGGCTTATCTGCAATTCAATTTATATCATAAATTTTTGGATTAATTACACTG
>BRYF01000023.1:5858587-5861087 GCA_030159135.1 Actinidia polygama | reverse complement strand
TTTCTTTAATATCTTTTTAATATTTTTTTGGGATGGCACTATTGTCACGTAGCTTTGGTTTTTGTACATTTGACTTTTCAAGTACGGTCGTTTGTATTATCGTACAATTTACACCATTCTTGACGATAATAATAATAATAATATTTTTTTATTAAGCCAATTTTAATAAATAAATAAATAAATCAGGGTTTGACTTCAATAAAAAATTAAACCCTCGAGTTTTTCGTCTAATTGTAACTAAAATCCTACGTTAATCTCTATTTAAGTAGAGTTGATAGAACCAACTAATTATTGTCATAAAATTTAAAAAATGGCATCTCCCAAAGTTATCACCTTTTGAAGAGTCTCAAGGGATATAATTAGGGCTCATTTTTAATTTAAAATGAATGCAATTAAGATTCATTTTTAAGTTAAATATTAAATCTACTTTTTAGAGTTTTGTTTAAAAATTATCTCTAATTGCATCGATTATAGGGTGATAACGTTAAAAATATTATTTTTTATTTTTTATAAGAATTAGCTGGTTCCATCAATCCTAATGAAATAGAGACCGACATAGTGTTTTAATTGTGACGAGATAAAATTATTTTGTTTAATTTGTTGTAATTGAAATTATAGAGTGTAATTTGTTATTGAAGTCAAACTCTAGGATTTTTTTTGTAATTTTCCCTTTTTAATGATTATTCATTATCGATCAAGTTAAGATTGGGTGGGTGTTGTGTGGTGATGTGACCAATGGTGGAATTCACTTGGAGCTCTACTAATCATATGATCAAAATTGTTCAATTCATAAGCCTCACTTGGGCCCAGTTTGAGATTTTTTAGGTTATTTAGTTGATTTGATTCCAAATTTTCTCATTATTAGTAAAAAAAATTTAACACGTAATCAAAATTTTATTTTTTTTGATTTTAGAATTTAAATATATAGCGATTTTTACTCTAGAGACAAAAAATCTATTTTTACTCTACAAATAATCTCTTTTTTTGTTGTTGTTAATAACGGATTTTCTATAAAATTTGAACATTTTTTTAATATATTTTTAGTTTTTTTGGTAAAGAAGAACCGAAAAAGTGCTATAAATTTTAGATCACACAATGAAAAAAACTCGCTAAAAATGAAAAAACTTGAAAACCCAACAACTAAGTAATCTAAAAAGTCTCACAAGAAATTAAATTGATCAAATACCAATAGCCACATGATTGGTTATCGGTCTATTGATTAGAATCATAATTATTGTTCATATTCTTTCACAACAAACATGATTTGATCATGTAATTACTGATACCCGATCAATTTAATTTTCTGCATGAATGATCATCTTACGAGATTCAACAAATGGACGATTCAGATTACATAAACGAGATTGAGTAAACAAAACATGACGGAACTTAAATAAGCTTGTGGATCAATACTTAAAATAAAATAATATAAAGTTTATGATCATTTTCTTTTCAATAGCTATCTTATATATATATATATATATATTTTTTCTAGAATCCGAACAACCAAATGGGTAATGATTTCTCCAACTTTAGGTAATTCAAAGTCCTCCAATTCCATTTTAAACGAAGGTGGAGGTCAATTATGCTGGCCCACGCGCATTTTGTATATGCATTCATTTCTTCCTATGACTGGTACGTCTAGAAAAGAAGCAATGTTCGTAAAGTCAGGTTTTCTTTTTGGGAGCTATTCGTTATTTACATATAGGCTTAATTATATAAACACTTCCTAAACTATCACGTTTTGTCATTTTTAACCCCTCATTTAAAAAAGATTTTAGTCACAACCCCTTAACTATCGAAAATTATCATTTTCAACCCCTCTATTAATATTTCGTCCAAAATTCTGCTAAAACTTGATCACATGACACCCATATGACTGATTCTATATATATTTTTATGTCAAATACACCTTTTATGCTAAATATGCCCAAATATGCCATAAACCAACCCCAACCCCTATAGCAAATGGGTTATGTAAGCAAAAAATAAACAAACCAAATACTAGAACAATAGCAAAAACACAACAGAAAACACAGCAAATAACAGAAAAACATCAAACGAATGAGCATTCATCCTCTAGGACAAAAAAGAAATCAAAAGGAAGCCCCAAAAAAGATACAGGAATATATAAAATCAGCAGCGAATTCGGTAGAAATGTTGTCAGTTGATGGACCAAATGAATACAACTTTTATATCAGTTTAAGAAAAGATTTAACCCCCAAATTCATTATTTCAGAACAAAATACCAAAATACACAACACACAAAAACTTAGTTTCTGAGAGAGAAGAGAGAGAGACAGTACGCGAAAATGAGAGAGAGAGAGATGGGATATGGGAAGATATTTTGGGGGTATTATAGTAATTATATGTATTCCGTTCACGGGTGTTAGGGCCTTTATTATTTTCAATAGTAAAGGGGATGTAATTGAGATTTTTTTAAATGAGAGATAAAAGTGATAAAATATAATAGTTTATGAGTATTTATATAATTAAGCCT
>BRYF01000023.1:5808587-5811087 GCA_030159135.1 Actinidia polygama | reverse complement strand
ATGTTTATATTATTTTTACAAAAGTGAATGCTAAATAGAATATGGACAAGACGTTGGCGAATTTCGAAAAAATTATTGACGATAGATAGCTTTTGTTGCACACAGATAAATTTATTTTTGTGTTACATGTACACAAACATAAATTTATTTATTGGTTAATTGATAAATGAATTTATTTAGATTTTTTTTCTCTCATAACAAAGGAATTTATCTCTGAAATCAACAATGAAATTTAAATTTAGAACCATCAGTGAATGTTATCTCTATAACTAAAAGTGAAAGTTTATTGTTTGACTTTTCAGTGAATTTTGTCACAGATAAATTTATCAATAGAACGAACAATGGAATTTATCTATGGAAAAGTTCGCCGAAACAATTGCCGGCTGAAGAAACCGATGAAAAATTTGACAGAAAAGTCACCAGAGGTTTACCATAAAAGTCATCGGCACTGGCAGGAAAGTGGCATCCAGATGCCAGTGGTGGTTGCTAGAGAGGGTAGGTCTAGCGAGGGTGTACAGAGAAATAGGAAGTGATTTAGAGAGTAGAAGGGTATTTTTGTCCAATATAATCAAAAATAAATTTTAACTTTAAATTTTTGTGATATAGATCAAATGTGTTAAAAAATAAGTTCAATAGACCTCCCTAAAAAATATTTATACCCATTTGGGAGGAACTGTTTAGAAAAACTAACAACCTTAGTGATTTAACTTTTCAAAATGGATAAGTACTCTTTTTAAATATTCCAAAATAAAAAAATAGACAAGTCTCAATTTGAGCTAGCTTTTACTATATTATTAAGCTAGAGTAGTGGTATGGGTATCCTAATATTGTACCGCAAATGCACACTCGGGTGAGATGGAGCATTTGGATTGGCTGGGTGTGGGGTCCACCCAGACATATCAACCAATCCAAATGCTCCACCTCACCTAGGTGTGCATTTGGAGTGCAATATTGGGATACTCATAATATTTTTCTATTAAGCTATTTGATTGTCTTTCGTACATTTAGCTTTTTTGTTCTTCTTGTTCATTGTTAAATTACTTTTAATAAAAAAAGAAAAAAGAAAAAGAAAACGAAGAACAACAACTGAAGCTAGCCAATTCGTAAAGCCTCTACCCATTCATTAAATGAGAGTTAATCAGATGAGAGTGTGTCCGTGGTATCATTAAATGAGAGTTGATCAGATGAGAGAGCGCCCGTGGTATTACCACGGGCGCGCCTACGTGGCCTCATTATATCCACCCATTTAGAGTAGATGAAACTTAAAAAAAAAAATTATCACATCCACCCCGAATGAGTGAATTTCATGCGACCACGTAGACACGCCCGTGATAATATCACGAACTGGACTCTTCATTAAATACATTGGCACTTGGCAGGCACCACTGACTCTGTATAATTGCTAATCTTCTAGGTATTGACACTGCACATGTTCCAATGACTTGATTGGTAGATTTCAAAATTAAGAGCTGATCAGATGTGAGAGCGTCCGTGGTAAGCGCGCCCATGGCGCCCATGGTATTATCACGAGCGTGCCTACGTGGCCTCATTATATCCACCCATTTGGAGGTGGATGAGACTTAAAAAAAAAAAAGAAAATTGTCACATCCACCCCCAAATGGGTGGATGTCATGCGGCCACGTAGGCGCGCCCGTAGTATTACCACGGGCAATACAACTGGCGCGCTCTCATCTGATCAGTTCTCTTCTGGGGAAGTTTAATTTTCTAGGATGGACCCTACACGTGAAAAAATAAAAATTTTAAACTGTTATACTTTCATACTATTTTTAAAATAAAAATATTACAAAAGAAAAACTACAACAAACACCCCCAATAATATCTGGGATGGCAGATTCTAGCGGTAAATGGATATGCGTTAGAAATAAATAAAGAAAATGTTTTGTTTCAATTGTCTCAACATGGCCATTGGAACCTGCACGAATACTTGTAAACAAAAAGCTAGTCTTCCTCATTCTCATCATCATCAAAATCTTTAGCATATACTTCCACAATACCAGAGAATGAATCAGTCTTCCAATTGCATTTCAAATCAGCATCAGAATCTTTCAAACCTTTACTACAAAAAGATATAGGACTCCTCTTTATTTAGAGTTTCAATCGAACACCTCAGTCAAAATTATGTGTCCATTTTTTTCAAATTATTTATATATATATATATATATATATATATATATATAAATAATTTGAAAAAAATGGACACATAATTTTGATAACAGACTCTAAATTTCTCAATCGCAAGACAATTGTAATACAAACATGTTTCCAATATTTCATTGACCCAATGTTCTTAAATGGTTGAATCATAACAACGAACCTCAAAGGGGCCGTATCAAAACCTTACTACAGTTAATCTGTATCTTTACAGTATATATAGGAGTTCAAAAAAATCTCAATGAAGAAACGTATAAAGCAAAAAAGCAGGACAAACAACAGTTCTGCTTTAAGGCCTTATAAGATTGCTATGCTTTGCTTTGCTTTG
>BRYF01000023.1:5648587-5651087 GCA_030159135.1 Actinidia polygama | reverse complement strand
ATTATACATTTAATTACTCAAGAAAATACTAGCATTTATTTATATGAAATACTAGTTAACAACTTAACATAACAATTTTAATAAGAAGAAAAAGGAAATTTCTGCAATTTCTCCCCTAAAAATGAGAGAGAGAGAGAGAGAGAGAGAGAGAGAGAGAGAGCACTGTCGCCTAGCGGGGTATAAGAAGGAAGCGGTTGAAAATTTTCTCATATGGTGCAAGGAGGACGCGTTTTCGTCTCCCACATCGCCGCAGCGCCGTGAGAAATAAGCCCTCCGTTTCGTCGCCCCCCAAATTCTCCATCCAGCTTCCGCCTCAACCATGGTAACCTCCGCTCTCTCTCGAAAATCGTTCTTTCCTTGAGATTTCTTTTTTTCTTATTTTTTGAGAAATTTCCTTATTTCGTATCAATTTGGTAATAATCGCTGGTGTTTTTACTGTTTGATCTTAGTTACGTACTTATGAATGATAATTTTTTGGTGTACAAACCGGATTTGATTCTAGATGTTCGTGTTTAGAGCTAGATTTATTAGATCCGTGTCAATTGCTTTTGCTTTTTCCGCGATTGTATCGGTTAATTTGATTTTTTGTTGAACCGCGTTTTAATTATGAATACTAGGTGGGTGGTTTGTGACTAATGGACCTGGAATGGTGGTCCATCTGGTGATGTTCCAACGAAGGCATATGGTAGGTTATAGAAAAAAAAGAACGGAAC
Source organism: Actinidia polygama (assembly GCA_030159135.1). NCBI lineage: Eukaryota > Viridiplantae > Streptophyta > Magnoliopsida > Ericales > Actinidiaceae > Actinidia > Actinidia polygama. The sequence continues at coordinate 5,650,374 of BRYF01000023.1, read as the reverse complement.
AGAATGATAAATAAGTCTTTTTCAATAAAGGAACAGATTAAAATACAAATGACCATCCCAGACCCAGTCTGATGTGGTGGATAATACCGGGGATAAACTCAAGCTTTGTTCATCTAGAAAGGGAGAGGAGGGGAGATGAAAAAAGATGGGCCATGTTACCGTGCATTATTAGTTGGTCATGTACCTCTCACATGATTGGAGCAATGATACCTCATACCATAAGTTGATACCTATGATTGTTGTGGATAGGGGAGGTTAGATAACAGAACAAGGTGATGAATGAAAAAGCATTGTTAGGATTAAATGAAAGTTTCTTGCGTTGTGATGAATTTACATGTGAACTAAAAAGAAGCGAAGGGTCGGAATTTGATGAGGTAATAACTATTTTCATGAAAAAATTCGATAATTTTCTTTTGAGTGAATTGATTATTCATGTAATTCAATTTTATGTTATTCCTTTTAACTGGGAGACTTGCAACAACTGGATTGGCATGTTATCAATTGTTTTATTTCCCCCTTGAGAAAGGAGATTTCATTTAATTATTGTGGTTCGTTTTCAATAACTGTTATGGCTATTTCATACTGTTGCATTGCCCTTCTTGAGAGAATGTAGTTAACACATGATCTGTTCAAGATCTTGTGTTTTATTTTGTGTATATCCAATTAACTCACTTTGACTATTTTGCACTAAGGAAACGAGTAAATTGGTTTTGTGAGTTTGTCTACTTTGGAGAAGTTGGGGGAAATAACAAACCAAGGAAAGAAATGATAAATTGTCAATTTTAGAATGGCAAAGTTAGGATCACACAAAAGGGAGGATGGAGTTACTGATTTACTTGTGGATTTGATTGTATGAATATGTCACGTCTACATGATTAGTTGTGAGTGGATAGTGAAATAGCTCAAAAGGGAGGAGAAAAATCAACTTTAACTGTGAATTGATTTTGATAGAGTTAAGGAAGATTACCATTTTGAGTGAATTTACCATTATGAAGGGTTATATCAAATTGACCCCTGACAATTGTAAGAGAGCAATATGTATAACCCAATGCAAATCAAAGTAGTGCTATATCGACAAAATCAGTTCACTAAAAGTTGTTTATTATTTGACATGTCATTGTTAAATTTGTTTTATAGGTCCTATGATTCATGTCTCTTAAGTCCCACAATGCAGTCTATTAACCCTCCTTAGCTTGGAGTTGAACTGCTTTGGTGGTTTGCCTTGACCTTTTAGCAATAACTTTCGTCAATGTAGCATTTTTATTTATTTGCATTGGGTTATGCTTATTGCTCTTTCACAATTCGATTTCATGGAGTCCTTTTGATTGGAAAGTCAATCAAAGCATTCTTTACTTAGCTCTATCCAAACTAATTGGTGATTGAAGTTGGTTTCTGTCTTCTCTGTTTGAGCTATTTCACTATCCACATGGCACCTACTCATGTGTATATGACATTTACCATTAATTTGATCAACAAGTAAATCGTTAACTCCGTTCCGCTCTTTTAAGACCCCAGGCTAGCATTTTCATACTGTGCAATCCTAGCTTAGCTTTCATAGTATTGATGTTTTATCGTTTCTTTTCTTGGTTTTGGTAAGAATTTAGATAATTAGTGGGGTTGGCGGGGATTGAAACCCCATTAATGAGGTGGCAGCGTATAATATTTTAGTGGACTTTCTAGTATAGTTGATTGTCCATATTGATATAATTCTCATAATTTTTGTAAATATTCTCCTATCGATTGACAACAAAAAGAAAAAAGATTTACTTAGAAACTTTACGTACTAA
>BRYF01000023.1:5503587-5506087 GCA_030159135.1 Actinidia polygama | reverse complement strand
GAGAGATTGGAGCGCATAATTCACCCCGGTTCTTTAATTTCGGATTCAATCAACAATAAATGAAAATTATTTACATTTGTACCAAGAAAAAGGAAAAATCAATTCATGAAGTTAACTAGAGGAAGGTTGTATATGTGAGTTGTTTACTTTCAATTTTCATTTTACTAAAAAAAATGAAAAAATGAAGAAAAAAATATATGTCAAAATCATGTTTAGAACATCTTCAATCATGCTCTATTTTTGAGCTCCAAAGTAGAGACTCCAATTTAAGTTTCTAAATATGAAGACCCCATGTAATAAATAGAGACTCGTATCTGTATTATTTTCTCACTGATAAATATTTATAGCTTTTAGATTAAAAAGAGACCAATATCAAATATATGTAATAAAAAAAGGTTTAAAAATTATAATTTAAATTTTTTAAAGGAGATTTTGCTATTTAATTTTATATGAAAGAACATATAGGTAAATTTTGAAAGAAAAGTGGGAAAATGATTTGAGTTTTTCTAGAAAATAGTGAAAAAATAGGAAATTCGGTGAAAATTATACGAAATTGTAAAGCTCAGTAAATATATTTGAGTCTCTGTTTTTGAGACTTGGGTTGGAGATACACTTACAAGTTTGAGCTTTAAACATACTTTTGGCCCTAGTTGGAGGCATAGTTAGCTCAACGATTCGGATTTCACGAGAATCTAAAAATATGTAAGATCTTAACGCAGTTGCGATCCTTGCTAAAAAATTATTTAGAATCTCATTTTGATCCCAATTCCGATCCCGGTCCTATAACCAATTCTACAATTTTTTTTCCTGTTATTTTTTCTATCTCGTGTGTGTATATATATGTGTTTGTGAAAAATTAATATCCCTCCAAAGTCTATATTAGTGACAATTTTGTCAATTGTGTTATATATGCAACACATTATACTATTTTTTTATAACTAGCAATACATTATATTAATTTTATTTTTCAAAATATTTTTTTATAAATATTTCAAATAAAATGTTACGATTCTTGATTCGATCTACAAGTTCTCTCACTTATCTCACGTGCGATCCTAATTTTACCAACCTTGGTACAAATTGAGAAATGGAACAATTTTTTTTGCCATTTTTACCCCTCGATATCGTTATAGGCATCTAGGGCCAAAAATCATCCCATCCATGACAATTTTTAGTTTTGTTATGTGTTATCCAGAATTTGAGTTTTGTTACACTGAAATCTAATATCGTCTCCTCTACCCACGTGGCTTGTTTGTTCTGCAAAAGGCTTGATATTTTCAACTACAAGTAGGGGAAAAGAGACCTGCCATTCGGTGTGAGAGTGTGAAATAAATAAAGAGAACACAACGTTAACTTCTATAGTCCCACATCGACTAGTAGTTGATGTCTAAGGCGATTCATATAGCAAACGGAAGCAATAGAAGGGACATTCGATAAAATTGGAACGATACAGAGAAGATTAGCATGGTCCCTGTGCAAGGATGACACGCATAAATCGAGAAATGGTCCAAATATTTTTTGCCGCACAAGTGATTCTCAGATACAAACTTGTACTTCTCTCACGGTGGATTGGATATTGCACGGATATTGTGCAATACTATAGGCATTTGCGTTCCTGATTTTGTTGAATTGCTTCATGGATCGTATGATTGATTCACATCGATTTCCTGTTTTAATTTCATTGGAAACATCAAGATTATGGAAAGCTTTTGCCTGATGCCGGTTCTCGATTCATCTTCATGAGCTCATGTTGTGGTTGAAACTGGAGATTTTTAGTGTTCATGTGATTTGAGCCCCATTTGGCTGGTTTAATCATAAAACTAGTTATGACCAATTGTTACAAATTAGGGCACATGATACTGATCTATGAGGGAAATCATTGGAAAGATTGATTGTTAAAAGATTTTTTTGGGTGGTTTTCATGTCTACATATATATATATATGTGTGTATCATACATACATTTCAGGATTGATTTTTAGGGAGTTGCTTGCCATGAACTCTGGACAGGATCCGAGTGGATGCATTGCATTATGGTTGCTATAATTACTATTAAATAAATCATATGAATTGTTGGATTGTGTTTAGGCTATATTTGGACTAAGGATTTGTTGAGAGAAAAAGGAAATGCAAGCAAAAAGACATTGAATTTGAGAAAAATCTTATATATACTTTAGCGGTGAGTGTCAATGCGATGCGTGTGTACAAGATAAAATATTTAGTAGAATTGTTTTTTAAATTTATCTAGTAGTTATTGTAATTATAAAGCAGTTACCAGCAATTATGAATGAGTAGTTTTTGACAAAAAAAAAAGTGAGCTGATTGTATAATAGTGTGTGTGTGTGTGTGTGTGTATATTCATTCACAAATTCTTCCAAACACAGCCTTAGTGAGGGTGAACTGTCTAACTGACTCTTTTTAAGTTTTTCACATTTCATACCTCATAAAAGATTACTTATCTCAAGATCCATAAACACCAGACCTGTCAAAGGACCTATGAGA
>BRYF01000023.1:5451087-5453587 GCA_030159135.1 Actinidia polygama | reverse complement strand
TGCTCTAACATCTCTAAAAAAGAGGTATGGAAGAGCTGTTGGCAGGAGGGGGGTCCTCTTTAGATAAATGACCAGTCGTCTTCTCTTGTATTTCATTTTCATTTGAGAATAAAACGAGGAATACCTGATATAGACCACATCCAATTAATGCATGATGGTTAATAAACAAAAATCTATAATATAAGACTTATTTAATTTTGAATATTTTAAATTTTCTCTCATTATCTACTATTATAATCCATTTAAATTAATTTAATGACAGATATTTCACCTGAAACTATTTTTTTCCCAAAAAAATTTCACTTTCTTTTTTTCAATGATGTGGGGCCGCATAAGTGGTAATCTAATGGTCAAAAAAAATATAAAACTGTGCATATTTTTTTTATCTATTTGATAATTTTTTTATAGGATTCACGCACAAAAAAAAATACTAAAACACCCATTTATTTCTCGCTTATTTCTCCCAAACTATATATATTTTTTTAAGATTATTATACTTTATAATTTGTTCTCTATTTTGTAGTATTTTATCTCTTCGTATATGCATGTAATATATTTTTTATCTGACGTTTATATCTTATATATTTTTTCGGTTGTAAAACTCTAACAATTAAGCTTAATACTTTTTTTTATATAGTGCCTCGTAAACACGTACAATTACTAGTCATTTTCTAAATTGGCTAAAAAATAGGTATAGAAGAGCTGTTGGTGGTTCTCTATGGCGAAGGCCACTTTAGTTGGACTAGGGAGGAGTAAATGATAACTAATCTGGTACTAGTAGCGTCAGGCATAGAGGAAAAACATGGAGAGTCAGAGGAGTGGGTCATCTTTAGATAACTGACCGGTCGTCTTCTCTAGTATTTCATTTTCATTTGAGAATAAAACGAGAAATAGCTGATACAGAACACATTCAATTGATGCCCTTCCATTAATTGACTAACAAATTTTGCTGAAATCATCACTTTAGTTTATTGAAATCTCCATTTTACCATTTTTACTAAAAATCATATTGAAATTTGGCATACCGCCAATCGCGGTCACCACCCATCACCCACCCTTTGTGACTACCCAATTCCTATTACTTGACCCACCTTAATAAATCACTCGCTATAGCCATTTTCATATAAAATATAAAATATAAAATATAAATTGTTGTAAAATATAAAATATTATTTTTTATATATAAAATATAAAAATATTATAAAAAGAGGTGAGTCACGGACCGAACCTTTGGGCTGGATCACAAGTCGAGCCTTGGATCGGCCCACGAGTTTATTGAACTCAAGTTCACTAATTTATTGAACTCAAACCATACTATTCTAGGCTTGGGCCGGACTTGGGTTTTTTGATAACCCTAAAATATAAAATATTATTTTTATATATATAAAATATAAAAATATTATAAAAAGAGGTGAGTCACGGACCAAACCTTCGGGCTGGATTACAAGTCGGGCCTTGGATCGACCCACGAGTTTATTGAACTCAAGTTCACTAATTTATTGAACTCAGGCCCAAACCATACTATTCTAGGCTTGGGCCGGACTTGGGTTTTTTGATAACCCTTTAACACATGCCCAAATCGAATTAGAAGCTCAAAACCCATCTTTCCAAAAACATCCTACCTCTCTCTCTCTCTAGAAGCTCGAACTACCACCACTAGCTCGCGCGATCAATACAATTGCGTTACCTATCTGGTATGTAAAATTATTTTCCCACCCCCTGATAGACCCTCCCCATCCTTTGTTCCCCTCAAAATGACTGTTATGCCCTCCCTCTCTCTCTCTCTTATTTTTTTATTTTTGTGTAGTTTTTTTTTAGTTTTTTTAATCAAATTTCCCCCCAATTTTGTTTAATTTTTATTTAGTTTTGTTCTTTTTATTTTATTAGTTTTGTTTATTTTTTAATCAATTTTATTTATTTATTTTCATCAACTATCTTTTTGTTTTATTTTGCTATCAGTGTGTTTACTTATTAATTGTTAGTATTTTTGTTATTTTTATTGATCCATATTTTTATACTTTTTAAAGTTTTTATAAATAATGACCCCCTAGTTAGTTTTGTATTGTTGCCCCCCATAGATGTCAATAGCCCCCTAATTAGTCTTGTCTAGTCTAGTCTTAAAATTTTTTTATGTTAATTAATTTTGCATTAAATTCTATAAATTGAGAGAAATTTTATTAAATATTATAAAGTTTGATCCATATTATAAAAAAATAAACAAAAGATTAAAAATATATAATAAAAAATATTTATGAAAAAAAAATGTTAAAGAAAAAAAAATTTTAATTAAAAAATATAAAAAAATTAATGAAAAAAAGGAACAAAATTACAAAAAAAAGGGAAAGAAAGTGGGTGGGTGGGTAATTGTGTAAGGGAATTAGGGGTGGGGATTGGGTTTTTTGTCTTGATATATTTTAGTGACTTCCGTTGTTTCTATGGTTACTTCTTAAATGGTGCGGTCTTCTCTATACACCGGAGCCTCTTACTTTAGTTCAATTAA
>BRYF01000023.1:5303587-5306087 GCA_030159135.1 Actinidia polygama | reverse complement strand
GATTTTAATTTCCGCATAATAGTTGAATCGAATTAATTTTTGACTAACAAGAGAGAGATTCACATAGGACCAAGACTGTTTCGAATGGCCTTCTGCTTCTGCTGCTTGCACTCAATTTTGCTTTCTCTCTCACTCTCTCTCTCTCTCTCTCTTATATAGAGCAGTGCGAATCGCAGGACAATCTGCTCAAATCTGAAGAGATTTGATTTGACTAGTAACTGATTTCGCCAAGTCTCTTCAATCGATTTATTTCCTTACTTGAAGAAAGAAAAACGGTTTTGACAGCCTGTTCCACTCGTTACTCCTCTCTCTCTCTAAACGGTTTTGACAGCCTGTTCCCGCTGGTTGTTCCTCTGTCTCTCTCTCAACAAATGTACAACATTTCCTTGTTGGTCTCGCATGTTATAGATCTTAGCTTCCTGTTTCTCACAAGAGAAAAAAAAGAGAGAAGAATTTCCCATATAGTAATTTTCATGAGCAACCAAATAGGGCATAAGAAACTAATTTAGGGCAGCGAAATGTACATTGATAGGATATTTGATGCAACCCAGACAAGAAATTATCAAATTCTACTAACTAGAAAAATACTCCTTAATCAATGACGATGGAACTTCATAAAGAAACATACAAGAACAGAAAGACATAAAAGAATTCAATGATTCACAGAATACTATATATGATTATACCTCCACTCCCATTTCTAGAAATTACTCATACCTGGAGCATATCAAATGAAAATTTGAATAGTACCAACTAATTTGCAATCTTTCCTAAACTAAAACAAATCTTGTAATTCAGTAACAATTCTGCCATCCACACCGAGCATTCTTCGAAATTGAAGCAGTGAAACAGTAAATCAACATGAAAACCGTAAAACAAGCATTTATTTGCAATCTTCCAAAGACCTAGTGACATAAACCGAGTTAAAGAAAGTATGTACGAACAAATGTGCGTTTGTAGATAAAGAAAAAGAGGCGAGATTTGCACAGGAGCAAGACTGCTTCCAATGGCCTTCTTCTGCTTCGAATGACCCTTCTTCTGCTTGTTGCACAATTCTGCTCTCTCTCTCTCTCTCTCTTATACATAGCAGTGAGAATCGCAGCAAAATCTGCTCAGATCCTAATAGATTTGATTTGACGATTTATTTCCTTATTTGAAGAAAGAAAAAACCGTTTTGAGCTTGTTGACAGCTTGTTCCCGATTCTTGTTCAATCTGCTAAGATCCGAAGATATTTGATTGGACGAAATCGTTTTTTTTCCTTATTTGAAGAAAGAAAAAACGGTTTTTAGACTGTTGACAGCTTGCTCCCACTTCTTGTTCCTATGTTTCTCTCTCAACTCAACTAATGTAAAACATTTCCTTATTGGTCAGATCTTAGCTTTCTGTTTCTCACGAGAAAAAAAAGAAGAGAATTTCCCAAATAATAATTTTTATATCCCGTTTTGTTTGATTATATTATATTATATTATTAGGTTTAAATTACTTAAATACTATTTTATATTATTTTAATTTTAATTTATATAGAAGATTATTAAAGTAATTTTACAAAATAAAGATAAAAAATGTAGTACACAAAGATTGAAAAATAATGTCGTTGGCGTTTTTTTCTTTTAGGACCAATTTGGGATGAGTATTTTTGGGGGTTACTTGATTTTTGAGTTTTTTTATCTTTAATGAATTTTTTCACCACTTGACCACAATTTTATATTTTTTTGGTTTCTCTCAAGAGTAGTCCAAAAATATAAAAAAAATTCTATAATTTAAAAAAAAAAGTAATTTTTGATGTTTTCTTGGGATTTTTTTTTCAACTTTAGTGATTTTTTTAAAATTAAATAAAAATAATGTATAAAATTTTGATCAAATAAAAAAAATCACTAAAAATAAAAAAACTTAAAAAATAATAAACTCAAAAAATAAAAAAATTAATAGCTCAAACTAGACCTTAAAGTCCTAAAGGAAACTATATATTTTGTATTATGTGTGTTTTTGGCCCCGTTCATGTTTCTATGACTTGACTATGTTTTTGTCGGACCCGGGTCCCTACAGTGACCCAACTCACTATCGGGTTGCAATGTCATTTTGAGTTCCGAATCCTCAAAACAACTTCATTTTGTAATGAATACATTTGGAGATAAAAACGACGTCGTTTTGTTTGGATTTTTTTTTTTGCCTCACAGAGACTCAAAACGACTCCCCGCCGGTTTGCAGGGAGTTGACTCCCCTCAAAAACTCCTCACCCGTTTTTGCCCCTGTTAGGTCTTTCTTTGAGTGACATAGTGAGCAGTGAAAACCCCCCCTAGTGTGAATGTTTTTTGATCTACAGACATTATGGGAAACATTTTTCATCTTGTTTTGGATATTTTGCTTCTCGATTTACCTTCTTTCAACTTATTATCTTAAAAGTTTCATCATAATTTTCGAGTTTTTCATATTTTGTGAATTTTTTTTACTGTTTCATCATAATTTTGTATTTTCTTGCTTTCTCTTCAGAGAAATCTT
>BRYF01000023.1:5263587-5266087 GCA_030159135.1 Actinidia polygama | reverse complement strand
GATATTTTTTAGTCTGATTTTTCAAGATTTTTGTGGTCTAGATTTTGAAAAACTCTATGGTATTTGATTTCGGACAAAAAAATATTCAGCTATTAAAAAAATGAATGATATACAATTAATTGAATCTCGAAGCCATTGGTATTTTTTACTTTCATAGTGAAAAAACTAGATGATTTCTCAATTATCCCAGTTTTTATCTCATTTTTATATTTTACTCAAAAGTGAAAATTTTGAATTTTTTTTATCTAGGGTAAACTTGGTCTACTAAATACGACCGGTATTCTTAAGTCAATTTTTTTTAATATTTTTTTCTTAGTTTTCTTCTTGTCTTGAGGACCATTTGCAATAAAAATCCAAAAACAGTAAAACACGAAAAAGCCAGGAAGTAGCAATTATGGCCCATTTTTTTGCTTATTTGTTTGGATATTGATTTTCATATTTAAATTTCTATTAAATATATTTTACTTTTTGTTCTTATTATCTAAAATTACAATTAAACCCTCATTTTATTTTTGGAAAATTGCATTAATTACTCCCTTTAACTTCTTTCGTTTCTAAGAAATGATAGTTTAGGTATTTACCAAAAAAAATGCATAATAAATACAAAATATGAATTTTTCGTTGAAAAATATAATGCAAAAATACCAATTGAAATTGTAAATGTTAATAAAATATTATGCAAATATATTTATAAAAGGATAGTGATTTGTACACTTCTCTTTTGTCCAACTGCACTCTTTTTTTTGGGTGGGTGGGTGGGTATTAGAATGAATTTACCCAAATGCCCCTCTATGTTGTAAAAATATTTGAGTAAAAGTGGATATTTTGATAAATTTATTCTAATAAAGTCAAAAAAAAAATACAATTACAAAAAAGAAAATGCCCTTATAAAAAATCAAATTCACACTTGGCGTTTGTCATGAGTCATGAGTCATGAGTCATGAGTCATGAGTCATGAGTCATGACTACACTCAATTATACCAAAAAAAACTACCGTCAAAATACAAAACCTGCCCTAAAGTATGCTGTATCACAGTCACTTGGGTATTGGGTGTATTCTATTTCTCTAGATACGTCTCTTCAAGTTTCCTAAATTACGCTGCTTCGCGGAATCACCTGAGGGCAAGTGAGATCAATTAATTTTATTGAAAAAAAAAATATATTTTTTTAATATAATTTATCATAAATACAATTTTGACTCCATAAAAATTAATAATTTATCCTAAATTTTATAATTTTGACCCCACTGAATATAAATTCTAATTCTTTTTGACACTGCTGAACATTCATTCCCGCTCTCCCCCTTATTGCTTCCATACTTTATCTAACAAAGTAGCGATAACTTACAAGAAATTCTTATGTCAACGATTTTTTAGTCTTTGATGGCCAACTCATCATTGCATGAATAACCAAATAATAGAAATGAGGTACAACCACAGAGGAGGTATACAGGATCAAGATAAATTATAAAAAACACTCAAACATAGGCATTATTAGATAAGGAGAGAAGACATAGAGGAGTGGTGGTGGTGGTGGTTTTAGTCAGGGCGAAGTCACAGTGAAGCAAGTGACCTACTGAAAAAAAGAATTACATTATTATCCCAAAAAATATATATAATTTTATGAGTTTGATCTTACTGAATAAATATTTTGGCTCCGCCTCCTACTGTAATAGTGGGTGATGGTGGAAATAAAAAAAAAGTGATAACAAAAGACCATGCAGGGTCTGCCCTGAGTTTTTCAGGACTCGAAGCGAAATTATAGTATGAGGCCCTACTATTATTAGACAATTTTTAAAAAGATAAACATAAATTCCAAAATGACATCATATCAAAAATTTAAAACGATATAACATGATATCTTGAAATGTTTTTAAGGAGGGAAATAAGAGTATTAGATTTATTGTATTCTACTCCATTCAACACATTTAAGGGGCATAGTTACAGAATTCACACTTCGGTTAAAATATTAGAATTTGAAAAAAACACATATAGTTGTGTAAAATAGGTACCACATGTGCATGTTAAATGAAAATCTATTGAGATTTTGTATTAATAGTCTTAAAAAAATATGATTTAATTGAAAGAGTTGAAAATATAGGGTTTAATTTGTAAACTCTTAAAATTTTAGATTTTTTCTTGTAATTTTGTCAAAACAGAGAAAGTTAATTTCAATTATCTCGTGTATAATAATAAGCACAAAAATCAATTTGATTATGCTACCAATTGTTCACAAAAACTTATTTTTACATCTATATAAACTAAAAATTATATCTAAAGTGGCCCCCAAATTTCAGCCAAAACTCATAGGCCCAAAGCGGTGGCTTTGTTGGCCTATCCCAGGGCCGCCCATGAGACCATGACTCGGTCAATGCATATAGATTTTTCCATCATCCAGCAACCATATATATTATTAAAATAAAACAAGGGAAAATGCTGAAATACCAACTCAGTGGTTGGTGGTGCCAGTCGAATAGACTAAATTGTCTTTAGCCAAGAGT
>BRYF01000023.1:5236087-5238587 GCA_030159135.1 Actinidia polygama | reverse complement strand
CAAATGTTCCTTCAATAAGTAGTTCGCTGTCTTTGTGGAATTCATTCACTGTCTCTTGCCATCCATCATCAATTATCAAAAATTTAGGTGGACAACCTCCCTCCACTAAACTGTAGAGAAGCAATCATAACTTACTAGATATGTTTCTTTCCATTAAGAGAGAAAATAGTAATGCTCTCGTTGCATTACCTTTGAATACCCTCTTTAATTCCCCGTGGAGTGACATCCTTGTAGAAAGCATCCCAAGTGCACCACCCAAACCAGTCTAAATGTCCAGGGATCTACCAGTACAAGCACAATGAATCAAATGGAACAACGTTTAGTAATTACTACCGTATCTAAGGATTTGGGCTTTATTTCACTACCTTCTTGTGCTCAATATGCATAAATGTGCCCTTGTGTCTCTCAAGAATCCTAACCAATCCACATTTGACAATGTTCCAATTCAACATCAGCAACTTGAAAGTGTCAATAGGTCAGAAATTGACAGTTCTAATCCTGAATAACAACATACTTGATAGAACTCTTAATCAGCTTAAATGGGTTGTCCCCGGAGTTGATGAAAATTGCTTCTGAAGTTTGGGTGGTTTGCAGAAACGCATCCCCTAAACAAATAGATATTACATAATAAGATCAGATCAAAGTATTAGTACCCGCGAATTTATCAAAGCATTAGTAACCATGATTACTAGTATAGCACAGTCGTCATAAACATTACCGCTTTCAACGCAGAAATGGAGTTCATTTGAGGGGGTCCCTAGCAAACTTGTACGGAACGGTCCATCCAACACCGGCAATAACAGAATGTAGAATGTATTCTCATTAGTTGGCTCCGATGAGTTCTCATCACAAAGGGACGACTCTTCCCTCACTTCCAAGAGGAGAAACTGAGTCTCAATTGGAATTTCACTACCCGATTTTCCAACACGAGGTATCATCCACCAAAGTTTGAATTTGAAGAGGGATAAAAACTTCATCTCCCTGCAATAGAGACACCAAGCAAATAATAACATTAAGGAAAATGGTAACGATAAAACGAACAAAAGAACATCTAGGTATTTGTGTCATGAAGATTGCGGCTAAAACGAACAAAAGAACATCTAGGTATTTGCTGCTAGTCATGAAGATTGCGGCTATGTCCTGTTTTGGCCTTATCAAAGATTCTAGAATCATTGAGGGCCAGTATTTCCATAGAAAGTAGGCATAAGAAAATTTGTAGCCAGCAATGGGGGAAGAAAATAGATAGAATTCGAGTGGAATTAGGTCAAGAGTTGTAAGTCATAACATGATACTTATTTTCGAATCTGTATAATAAAACACGCTTCTAGGCAGGCACAATGTACAATTTCCTTGAACTAATTTTCCACCGTTTGGTTACCCAGAAAATAACTAAAAATAAGAATGAAAATTCAGAATCAAATTCTTCCAGAGCTTGGGGATTATATTCGAATCTGTATAATAAGACACTGCTAGGCACAATTTACGTTACCTTTAACTATTTTTTACCTCAGTCTATAAGGCCTGTTTGGTTACACAGAAAATATCTGAAAACACAAATCAAAATTCAGAACAAATCTGTCTAATGAAACACTCTTCTAGGCACAATTTTCATTTCCTTGAACTATTTTTAACGTCAGTCTATATGGCCCATCTGGTTACCCGGAAAACTCCTAAAAATACAACTGAAAATTCTGATCCCAATTCTTCGAAAACTTGGGGATTAGGGTTTATATATATATATATATGTTTTTATGTATTTATCTAATGTCCCCATCAGTCATACTGTTTTGTTTGCTTACCCAGAAAATATTAAAAAACAAATGAAAATTCGGAACCCAATTATTCCAAAGCTTGGGGATTAGGGTTTAATGGAGAAATGAAAAAAAATCTCTAATTTCCCCGTGTCTGCATGTGCATGTGTGTGTGTATTTATCTAAGATTCTTACTCAAGAACTCCGATATTGAAAGTGTGACGACAGCTAGGGATTGACGAGTTGGCGCCCAAGAAAGCGGACCCACCGGCCGCCGGCGACACGACGATGTTGGGCGGAACTCCGGTGGAGACGACCTTGCCGTTCACCAATAGGCGGCCGTCTTTGACGCAGGGTGTGGCGGCGACCGTCATATTAGCCTCCCTCGACGGGTTTAGCTGAGACAAGGAGCTTCGGTCTTTTATACCGCTATGAAGATGTCTAAATTGAAGTGGGTTTGTGCCCAATTGAAAGGTATGGTGAGATTTGGAAAGTGTAGTGGAATGAGAGGAGGGTGATGAGAGTGGTGAAGAAGAAGTGGGAAGAGAATTGATGGAGAGTTTTGGAATGGACCAAAATAGGGTTTTGTGGATGGTATTTATAGTGGTGTTCCAGAAGAAAGTAGGAGCAGGCAGTAGCCGCAGTAGCATTGATAAGAACATGGAAACAGAGAGGGAGAGAGAGAGAGAGATTTCCTCAAACTAACAATCTTGCTCTTATTTTTTAGTCTTTATTTTATATTTATTAAG
>BRYF01000023.1:5211087-5213587 GCA_030159135.1 Actinidia polygama | reverse complement strand
CTCAAAAAAACTTCAACAATCTTTTTATAATAAAAAACTTAAGAGAAAAATATTTATAATATACAAAATACGGCATAAAACTCAACCCTAAATATTAGGAATGAAATTGAGAAAATTATACACGAGAGACCAAAATAACATGAGATGAATACTTTAGATCCTATTGACATAATTTAGCATTTTTTCCTATCATTCTATCTTATTTTAATTTCGGGTTGGGTAGAAATGAAGATCAAACCTTATCCACACGACTTCATGCGCAACAACCTAATGCAAAACAAAAATCATATAAAGGGAATCTTGCCCTATAAATTCCCTAATATACCAATAGTGCAAAGCTGACTTTGCAAACTGTAGTTGTTACAGACTTACAGGCACTAGTTTGGGCATTTATTTAGGCTTCGTTTGGAGTAATGTTTTTATTTTTTTAACTGTTTTGATCACTGACTAACTTTAGGGCTTGTTTGGCTTTGGTGATTTCTCGTACTTCGTTTGGTGATTTTTTCAAGATTAGAGGGTGTCCCAAGAGCTATGCTTCTAAGGTTAACACTGTAATATTAGTTCCAGCAGAAAACATGTTATTCAAGACAAATAAAACATAGATAACACATTAAACAAGTCAGTTAAAATGATAGGTTAATGGCTATTAATATAGAGCTACATCAAATAATACCCAAATATACGATTATGTGGCTTCTCTCTCCAAAAAAAAAAATTGTTCGACCCACACATTATGAAGGCAGTTGAGTGTTGATCAGACGGGCGCGCCACGGGAGTGCCCCGTGTCAGCAAAGCATCCTGACATTTGTGCTGGTGGGGCCCAAGTCATTAATGACTTCTCCCTCTCTCCCTCTTCTCTATCTAATTAATTATTTTTTTTTATTTTTTTTCAATTAGGATTAAAAATTATTGATGATATATTAAAAATTATTTAAACATAAAAATACTTTGACCTTTGTTTGATTATTTTTAATTATCATGTGGGTTTATTTTTTTTAATTTTGATAGTTTTTCCAAAAAAAATAAATTTAAAATATTTTTTTTAACAAAAAATATTTATTTTGAAATGTTTTTTTTAACATAAAATTAATTTTGAAAATAGTTTTTTTAACCGAAAAATTATTGTTTTTGAAAAAAAATTTTTTTACATAAAATAGTTTGTTTGTTTTTAAAAAAAAAAATTTGTTTCAAAAACAATTTTTGTAAGACCTGAAACAGTTGCTTTAGCAGAAAATTATTGTTTTAGAAAATATTTTTTTTAAAAAAAATTAACAGAAAATTGTTTCTATTTTTTTCAATTTTTAACAGAAAATTTTCTATAATTCGATTTTTATACTTTGTTTCTATTATTTTTAACCCTAAATTGAAAAAAAATAAAGAAAT
Source organism: Actinidia polygama (assembly GCA_030159135.1). Taxonomy (NCBI): domain Eukaryota; kingdom Viridiplantae; phylum Streptophyta; class Magnoliopsida; order Ericales; family Actinidiaceae; genus Actinidia; species Actinidia polygama. The sequence continues at coordinate 5,212,204 of BRYF01000023.1, read as the reverse complement.
TTACTTAATTAGAGAGAGAGGGAGAGAGGAGAGAGAGAGAACTATTAATGACTTGGGCCCCACCAGCACAAATGTCAGGGGTCTTTTATGACATGTGGCGCTCCAGTGGTAGTTACCACGGGCGCACGCCCGTGGGATCACGACTCGAGGGCAGTTGTACTTTACGTGGATAATTCATTTGGGTGAATCCATTTCTTTGTTTTATTATTTGTTTTACTTAGGTTGTGTTTGGATTAAGAAGTTAGTAGAGAAAAAAAAAGTAATGAATTATGAACTAAACGGTACTTAAATTTAATCTTTTTCTTTTCTTTTCTTCTTTTCCTTCACAAGGAAAGCTCTCAAAAGAAAAATAAAGAAAACATATTAAATCTAAACTATTGGATCAATTACTTTTTTTTTTCGCCAAATTCTTAATCCAAACATAGCGATTATCTAAACACTATGAGCCCAGTAAGATCTTACCAATATGAGAGCTTTGACTCACTGTCTATGAATTGGAGAGCCTGCGGTCACTCTCTCTCTCTGAACTTGAAGCAAAACATCCTCAAAGTCCTCATGACCTCCCTCTCTCTCTCTCTCTCTGTCTCCTCTCTCATGCTCTTCAACTACACTCTCAATAAAATCATCCAAATCCTTAGCAACTCTCTCCACTCTACCATACAACTCATTGATTTTGTTCAACCACCGAAGCCATGGCATATAGTACCCCACATAAAAAAAATACTCCACAAATTTCCCTAGAAGCTCCTTAAACCGCCTCTCTCCGTCATATTTCCTCCCCAAAGCCACCCTACACACTAGGTCATTGGTAAGTGACATAAACAATTCGATCATATTCACCACAAAAGACAAAGAAGAACATGACTGTTTGATCATATCGATCACTATTAGGGTCGTTTTCTTCTTCTCTCACAGAGCAAAACGAGAGTACCTATTAAAAAACTATAATAACATTATTGGATAAAATATTCGGTAAACACAAAATTCCAAAGAATAATTTTCATTCATAGTAAAATGAATTTACATAAAATAATTTGAAAGAGATACAAATAAATTTGGCCGAGTCTTGCAATCGCAGTATCCTTAAGAAATATTCGCCTCCTATCGAGAATATTAT
>BRYF01000023.1:5176087-5186087 GCA_030159135.1 Actinidia polygama | reverse complement strand
TTAGTTGCCCGAAAATCATATTATCAATGTCATGGAATCTTAGAGATGAAAAGACAAAATTACCCCTTTCAATCTTCTCCATCTTTTTCTCTCTTTCTTACCTTTTTATTTTGTCTTGTTATATCACTAGTGAATCATTCCATTTCATCAATCTCTTTTAAAAATATCATTCATCTCTCTTTCTTTTTTTAATTATTTTTTTTCATGAAATTATTAATTAATTGTTAAACCTTTCATTCTAATACGATAAAAAATAATTTTTAATAATTTCTTTTAAGATGCTTATGTCATACGCATTCTCTTTCCTTTTCCTCTTTTTTTTTGTGTCTAATATGCAAATCACAATATATATATATATATATTATTTTATTTAATAAAAGTAGAAATCAAGCAATTGTGGTAAATGATGTGGGGTAAAATATTCTAAGTTGAGCACGTCACCTAAATGATCACCTCGCCATAAAATATTTCCGGTCGCCCATCGTATGACCATCACCCGATTGTCTACCTGCGCAGGTCGCCCGAGTTAACGCCAAGGTCCAGTGCCGATGTGACGAAGGACAATATTGACTGTTGGTTGTTCGTCTCAGTTTTCTACCACAATAGCAAATATTCACAAAATATTAGCATAAAAAGAAATTAAGAATTAACAGAGTTCATTTTATTTTATTCACAAATATTCACAATATCGCAAATCAAATGAAAAGAATTTGTACGTATGTTTTTTTGGGCTACATAAATAGCACAAATTAAAGGAGCAAAATTTATAGGTATGTTTTTTTCAGTAAGTCTAACAATGACCATGTGGTAGGGCCAGTTGGTGACCGCATTATGTGGGTGATGGGCACCATGAGTTTGAAGTGCGCACACATAGAAAATGGCCGTTGTTTGGGGTGTTAATAGCCTGATGTTATGTTACAGGGCGGTTCAGTCTATGCATGTAAGTGACACACAAACTGTTGTGGTAAAAATTTGGGGCGAGCAACTAACAGTCAAGTTGCTCTGGACGGCGAGGTGGCAACCTCGGAAAAGACTCGGGCGACCTGCGCAGCAAAGAACAAACGTTACCGGCGGGGGTGAGGCCGCTCAAAACCTTTTCGGCGTGCAAATCAGACCAAGACGATCAAAAAGCTAAGCAACAAGCAGAGATATCAGTCTGTGCCAGTTAAAAATGTGTTGCGTACCTCATAATGTTAGGAGAGCGGCCTTTATATAGATAGAGAATGGAGAGCCATGTAAGAAAACTGCAGCGTGATCCTCGGACGGCTAAGTATGGTAATATATCCCGGAGATATAGAAGATTTAAAAGGAAAATCTGACATTTGGAGGACATCCCGCAATTTGTGGTTGTCTTGATTGAAAGAACATCTTCCGGAGATAATTTTTCAGTGGAGATAGAATATTTGCAGAGATAGAGTTCGTATGGAGGTGGTCTGTTGTCTGGCGACGTTAATAACCTCGGCTGGTGGCGACCTAGAGATAACTCATCCTCATACTCTGGCGACGTGATCGCACGGCAATCATATGGTGAGCGACCAGAATTATCTAGAATCACAGCGAGGTAAATACTCAGGCAATGTACTCGACTTGGCGAGGATTTCATCCCACACCACAAACCATTGACTCAATCCCAAGTGGGATTGGTGCAAGAATGTCTAGGATCGATGTACTAGTTGTTTAGATTATGCGAATTAGTTTGTTGTGTTAAGGGTGCAAGTAAAGTAATTTATGTGGTATTGCATTATTACGTTGAGTGGTCATGTTCATGTGTTGCCAAAATAACACATTAACCGCTGACTCGAGAGCGGTTTCCAAAATAATATTTGTGAAAGTTATTTGCATCGAAGGTGCTAGCTGTGTATGTTATGAGAACTGATTTGCTATCACAATAAATTAAACATAAATAAATTAAAAATCAACTCTAAATAGAGATTAGGGTCAAATATTCAAAAGTTCTAATTTTTTAAAAATGAAATTAGGGATTTTTAGAATAGAGGGAAATTAATGTAAACATAAACATAAACTCCACTAATGATCGATTATTTCTGGTCATCAATTCTTAGAGATGAAAAGACAAAATTACCATTCTGCATTTGCTACTCTATCAACGTTCTTCGCCATCTTTTCCTCTATTGACGTGGCTCTTTGACCTTTTTTTATTTCAAATTTTAAGTAAAAAATATATTGTAAAAATACTTAATTAACGTAAATTAAGTCAATTCAATTAAGAAAGGTGCATAAATATCGCAAATCAAAGAAGAATTTATACACATGTTTTTGGGTAAGTCTGATAATGACCATGTGGTAAGGCCAGTGGTCACGACATTCTGGGGTGATGGTCACCATGAGTTAGAATTGGGGTGGGGTGGGGTTCGGCCTATGCATTTAAGTGTGTGACGGCATTCTAGGGACGACATTCTAGGGTGATGGTCCTCGTAAAGTTTTAATTCATCTCGTCAAGAAGAAATAAAAAATTTTGAAATTGTTATCGAATAATAAAAAAACTCAGTAAAAGAATTGGAAACGAAAGAAGCTATATTAACTTTAAAAGAAAAAAACAAAATGAAGCCTACTCCTAGTTTGACGTAGGTTTTTTAAGATTTTTTAGTTGTTGTGGTTTTTAATTTTTATTGAATTTTTTTAATTGTTTGACTAAAATCTTATATTTTTCGAGTTTCTTGATGAGAAGTGTTTGAAAATAAAAAAGCTTTCATCTAATTTGAAAAGAAATTCATTAATATATATAATTTCACTTGACAACTTAAATAGATTATTTGTGGTTACGGTTTTTTTTTTTAAATTTGAATAAATTTTTTACATATTCAGATTTCTCTTATCAAAAAAATATATAATTTTAATCAAATGGTAAAAACAAAATACTAAAATCAAAAAAGTCGAAAGCTAAAACAACGAAAAAAATCTATAAATAAAAAAAAACTAGTGGAAACTGGGGATAAATTTATTTATTTTTTAAAAATGAAATCCACTTTGAATTGGTTCGATGGATTGCCATCCCGGCCATACAACAAAACAAAACAAAGCCACCCCTGTCCCAACGCCGGCCCCAAACCCTTCGAAGCTTCCTGAATCTGATGTATCTCCCAATGTCTCCAAAATTACATATCAAAAGCACCTCTCGTGTTCTCAGCCAACACAAATCTCCCTCTCTCTCTCTCTCTCTCTCTCGGTCATGGAGAAGAGATCCTTCACAAGAAACCTCTCGAGCGAGAGCAAAGGCCCAATAAGCCTTCAAAAGAAGATGGCCGAAAGCAGGCGGCCGGCCAAGCCCGAACCAGACCTCACCGACTTCATGAACGACATGTTCTTCGGAGCCGTGAACGTCAAGAAGAAGGCAGCGTATAATCTGACGGGTGGAGGGAAAGGAGACTTTGTGGACGATTTCGGGGAGGATAGTTTCGATGACAGTGTGAGGAGACATAGTAGTAGGTTGACTCAGGAGTGGCTGGAGGAGGCCAAGCGCATGGTGGCCTCGTCGCCCCCACGCGGCGACGGGTCGGGGTGTGACTCGCCCATGAGGCCGGCAGGGTCGCCGAGGTTTGCGGCGTCGGCATCAGTGCTCGATCGGAGGGATCCGCTGTCCAGGTCTGCTCGAAGGTAATGCATGTTTGTTACAACTTATAAGTAAACTTTTTTTTTCTATATTGGAAGTTTGTCACGGAATAAGTAACACACCTTGCCCAAAAATGACTTAAAAATTAATTTTTTAAAAAAGAATTAAAAAAAAATATTGTAATATTTTTTAACTTATATTTTTAAATAATTTTTTTTACCATAAATTCAGCTAGAATGTAGTAATCTATCCAGCCTACGTGCTAAAAACTACATGGTTTGTGGTTTTGGGTGCCACCTCTGTTTATGACCCTCGTAACATAATTATATTTATTTTTTTAAATGAAAATTTAAGAAAATTCAAAAAAAAAAAATACTTTGAGAGGTTCATCAATTTGTCTTATGCTATGGAAAATATAAATTGTCCATAATGTTCTATTCCATCTCAATCAGGGTGGAATCAGAATTTAGGTTCAATAAAGTTAAAATTGCTAGAATTTAGATTTAGTGAGGTCAAATTATAGAATTTATAGCAAATTATTAATTTTTTATAGGATTAAAATTGTCAAAACTTAGATTTAAAGGGATCAAAATTGTATAATTTATAAAATTTAAAGCAAATTACTAAATTTTTTTGGGTTAAAAGTGTATTTATAATAAATTATATTAGGAATAGTAGTATAATTTATTTTTCTAATGACTCCGCCCATAATCGCAATGACTTGGATTAAATTTTGTTGGTAAAAAGTAAGATCGACTCAGACTCTGTTTGGCAATACTTAAAAATCAAGTTTTTTTTAAGTTTACTACTAAAAAAATTGATATATTTTAATTTTTTGACTTTTCTAGCTTTATTTTAGTTAAAAAAAGCAAAAAAGTCAATTGTGACTAACTTTTTTTACTTATAAACTTGAAAAAGTAAATCTAAAAACTAGAAAAAAGTTGATTCCAATCGGAGCCTCGTTCTACAATTTTGAATTCTTTACGAACAAGTTATCTAAATATGACTCGGGGAATATTGGAGAAAAAAAATAGTATTTATTGGTATTTTTTTTTCAAAAACGTTGTAAAATAGTAAAGAAAATGGGTAATTTTTTTCTTTTTTTTTCAAATTTATTTATTTATTTATTTTTCATTGGGCAAAACAGGCACAGGGCATCAGACAGCTTCAGCGGAGAAATCCTCACCAAGTCAGCCCAGCACAGCCGCCACAACTCCAACACCTTCGAACACCCACCACCACTTCCATCCGCCGACGTCTCCCCCTCCTCCGTCGTCCAAAAATGGTTCTCCAACATCCTCCACCACCCCACCCCCACCCCTCCACCACCGCCCCAACCCACCACCACCACCGCTCCAAACCCTCCCGCCCCACCACTCCCCCGTAAGTCTCGGTTCCAGAACACCGCGCCGCAGGGGATTCCAGACCCCCAATCGAAGCGGACCTTCAAAACCACCGCCGTCGCTGCGGCGGCGACAGGGGCGGCGGACACCCTGTCGCCGCCGAAGAACCTCGTCCAGTCGGCCCACCGGCGGTCGATTTCGTCCGCCACGTGTGCACTTCAGGAGAATCAGGTGCTGTCGCCGCCGGCCTACCGGAAGTCCGTGTCGGCTTCGACGTGTTCGATTGAGAAGGGTGGTTCGTGGATGCCCACCATGAACGGGCCGCCGGAGAAGGTGGCGGACGGCGGCGAAGTTGGGGGTCTTAATGGGTACCTGAAGGAGCAGAGAGTGAAGATTGGGAAGATTTTCAGCGGAGAGAGTGATGGGAAGGCCAAGATTGTGCTGTCTGGACCTTCAAACAGTTGGGTTCCATCGGATTTTGAATTTTTTATTAGACATTGCAATCGTCCATATTCTAGAAAAATTATGTATAAAAAGATTAGGGTTTGTTTGAAGTTCGAAAATATTGAATTTTACCATAAAATTGGCTTGTTGTGGGTTCAATACGTGCCCATCTTGGGGATGCCATTGCCACCTATCAATACTTACATTAGTAGAACACATCTATTTATAAGAAATGAACGATTTGTTCTTAAAATTATATGCCATTGAACAAAATGCTATTAGATAGCCTGACTAACATTTCTGATCAACTTGATTTTTTGTATAGATGATTTTCTTAAATAGCCATACAAGATGAATGATTCAGATCGGTGGCTCGTTTTAGATCCGCAACGAACTCTTTGAACTTTAGATGAATACCCAGAAAATGAATGTATGGAGTATGGACCAGATTCATTTTCTGGGTATTTTTCCAGTAGAGAATTTGGGATATATGAGAATTGGGGTTGGACTTTATATCATGGTTGGGTTTAATTTAATGTCAGAATTGTAGGTACTAGTTCGATGGTGGCTGCGATTTGCTATGCGTGGCTTTTGGAGAACAGAATTCGGACGAAAAAAGGTGTGGAAGGAGGTGAAGGCGAGGCACTGGCGGTGGTGCCGGTGATGAATATGAAGAGAGGGAAAATGTGGAAGCAGAGACAGGTGGCCTGGCTTTTTCACCATGTTGGACTTGATGCCACTGCTTTGTTCTTTTCTGATGAGGTACTCGCTCTTGTTGAATGTACGCATTAGCTGCAGTTTTTCTGGTCTCTCAAGTCTCAAGGATTAGGTCTTTTTTATCACTATGAAGCATATAACCCTTGAAAGGATACGTGTGAAGACCTTAATTGTATTTTGGATAAATAAGAACAAGATTTGAACCTAAGAACCATACTGAAGGATAAAATTTGTGAGATTGTAGTTAGTGTTGTGTTGGCTGGCTCTATTTGAATTCAATCTGTTCTCAACTTTACATTCCTTAACGATACTTTGTTACTTCAAATTTTGGGTAGTGAGGTTTGTTATGAACATGAAGAAGTAATTGGTTTCTGAACCAAGGTATCTTCTTCTTACGAAGAAACGCATCTCTCAAAAGACGTCATTACATGATTATTGATTTTGCAGAGTTACGATGATTGTGTGACAAAGTGAATGTGGAAACTTGACTGGAAGGAAAATAGAAATGAATTGGAAAATTTGAACTGAGGATGATTATTGATCCTGGGTAAATTATTGGCAATTTAAATACTATATGTATTGCTTTAGTACAGTCACTGCAATGTTATCTATTACTAGATGATTTTGAATTGAGTTTAGCAAAATCAATTCAACTACTGACTTTTTAACTAGATTCTGTATATCAGGTGGATTTGGAAACACTAATGATGAATAAGCAACTGAGCATCCTCGTCGTTGGGCAAGATATCCTCAAAACAAATGGCGAGGTTCGTGTTTGGTTGCATCATTGACATGATTTCTATCAGTAAGCATTGTCAATGTAGTAAATTTATTCTTCGATATCTTAGTCATGTTTTTTGTTTTCTCTAGGTTGGGTCCCAGTGCACCATTCTTACAGACAATTACTGTGAAGACGCTTACGACTTACTCCAGACTCCGATCCTTAAAAAGCTTATGGTAATTTACATGAATTTTGCTCTTATACGATTCTTGAATCGTCAATTACCGCTCATTTCAATGTTGAAAAAGGAAGCCAACGAAGGAGTTTCTTCTGCTGCAAAAATTAAATGTTTGGTTGTTGTTTTTAGAATCTATTTCGTAGCATATTTTTTAAAAATTCGTTTGGTTGACGGTTTTCTTAACTTGTTTTTTTGAACATTTGGGGAAAAGAACTACTTTTTGAGAAAATATAGAAAGATTTTTTTTAAATCTTGAAAACAATTTCTGTTAAAAATTGAATAATATACAAAAATAATGAATGTTTTTGTTTTCAAAATCAGTTTCTGAAAAATGTTATGCAAGACCGATCCTGAAAACTTTAACCAAAAAGAGTAAACTTGCTTGCTTCCTCAGGGCTTCTAATTTCCTATTTCTCAGCTCGCAGGTATACTATTAGACACGCAAAATTTAGTCGCGTCTGGTACGTTGTCTATGACCAGAGATTCGGAGGCGATTCAATTGCTATCCGTGGGCTTTTCCCCCAATCACCCAAATACTCTTTATGGCCAATGTATGCTTTTGTGCTTCTCTAGATTGTTAAATAATGACCTATTGATTTAGGTAGCTTGGATTGATGCATCCAATTTTTTTGGTTCCTTTTTCAGTGATGGAAGATCAAAGAGAGAGCTCATTCTTTGAAGCATTGCGGCACAACTATGGGAAGCCTCCTAATGAGGGTAAGCTTTCTATAATGCTTTATCAGAATCCTAATTGAATTGTCGTGCCTTTTGGATTACATCATGAACATATTCGTACCAAATCCCATGGTTTCTCGTGCATTATGACTATCTAATTTTTACTACTATGATGTTTCTATATGGCATTTTGTCTAAAGTGATTCGTGTAAGTTTGAACCATCTGCCGTTTCCCCCCTCACAAGACTGTCAAAATACACGGCAAGTTCATTGCAAATTTGTTCTGCTCGTAGTTCTTCGAAACTCAGTTTCCAAAACTGTTCATGTTCATTTTATTGGAAAATTCTCTAAATGCCAAACCTTGGTGTTACCTAAAAAGTTAAATGGGGCATGAATCCAAACTATTTTCCATTTGCTACACTAACACGCTTCTGAAAGAGTGATCAATATCTACACCAAGCGCATTGCATCTTCACCCTCTTTTTTATTTTCCTGCTGCTGTAATGGTAGGTGGCCGTGATAATGGAGCACCAACGGATCACAGGGTTCAAGAGAGAAAGTCTAACCAAGAAGCAATCACACTGAATTCAGATAAAAATTCTAGTGACGGGAAAAGTGCAAAATCTAGCACGGTGTCTCCAAAATCAGGTAATTTATCAATTATATCTCCATATCAATTACAATCTTACCTTGGTAACTAATACTGTGCAAGCAATTGATCATTTGTTTTAACTGAACGTGAGTTATTGATGTTTCCGTATTAGTAGTTAATTAGTCAGACATGAGAAGAAGGTTGATTACTGCTAAGAATCAAAGATTTCATCCTTTCTCTTCAACCTTGTTTAAACAACATACCTTTAAGTGATTGAATTTTAACTTTTATTCAACTATATCATCAACCAATGGCAATCTTGTTTTTTAATTGAAATTTGTCTACTATATCATTTATTTGGAGCTATGTTATCTAGAACGTGGAAGGTTTAGGTGCGAGGATCGAGAATGAAAACGAGGTATGCTATACGCCCTAAATTGTCGTACGACAGGAGTAGGCTTTTATAGGTTATACCATTAGAATTTACTTCTTCTAAGGTAATAAAAATCCGATAGTGTAGAAAGATTTTTTGAATTATTCATGTAAAATACATTTCTTGGTGTGTTATTTGTTGATACTGTGACGCTTAGTTTTATCTTTCAAAGGAAGATATTTAGGAAATAAGTAGGAAAAGCTTTTTGGGGACCACTTGGATCGCTAATTCAACGTTTCGGAATGGAATTGTACCATATTTGAGAACGTGTCTTTCAATTCGTAAATCGCTAAGATATTAGTAGCGATTTATGGTAACCTAGATTTGGATCAAATTACTTAATTAATGCCATTTCTTTCTAGCAGCTAAACCTAAACCAATTCCGGCCCAAGCTACTGCAGCATGCCAAGCACAAGCTCCCGATGCCTCTCGTGGAAAGAATAAATTCTTCCTGGCAAAGTGGTTTGGTTTTGGGTCGAAGTGAACAAAATGGGCATATCATTTGGTGAGTTAATCCGATACCGTGGAGGCTTATACTCCGATGGATACGAAGTCAGTCTACGAAGATGGAAAAACACTTTCCGAACTCTCGTGGGGTTCTTCCGTTCATTGACCTCCATTGTTAATGTTGTTAGATCGGGTAGATGTTTGTTTTGAAAGCGCGGGGAAAAATCGTGATCGTTGATCCTATTTATTGATTTTGTATCAAAGAATAATGGTGCGAGAGATGAGTGTTGCCGTTATAGCAAATACTGAACTTGTTCTGAACTTGTTCTTGTGAGAATCCAGTTCAGCATTCTTTTGATTGATTTGTTGATGCTTGGTTTGGTTACGGTTCCATAAGAGTATCTCCAAGACTCCAACTCAAAATCTCCCTAAAAGAAATCTATTTTAGAAGCTTAAAATATTAGTTTTTAAAAGTGAATTGAAAGGTTTTCAACTATTTATATCATTTTCAACTCAAATTTCTATTTTTATCTCTATTTTTAAAAAAAAAAAAAAAACTCATCAATTTCTTTTTAAAATTCAGTTTTTCCTCTAAATTTAAAATTTATAACCAATTCATACATACTCCAACTTTTCCTTCAATTAATTTTCCTTCAAAATTTAAAATAATATTTTTTTAAAAAAATATCAAATATATTTAATATTAGTCCCATTTTAAAAATAGTGCTGATTTCTTTTCAAAAATTTTAATTTTATTAAAATAATATATATATTATATCTATAATATAAATCACAACTCATTTTGAATCTCAAGTCATC
>BRYF01000023.1:5126087-5128587 GCA_030159135.1 Actinidia polygama | reverse complement strand
TTAATCATATGAATGTCAATATTCGACCAGCTTAAAAATTTTGCATGAATTATATACTCGGAGTCGGAGAGCTCTTCAAATGAATGGTTGCGATCATATCATTGAAATACAAACGAGTTTTATATAATACAGGTAGCATGAATCCAAAACTGTGTTTGGATAGTAAATATTATGCTAACCACAATTTAATTATGGGCAAAAAGTATACCGTAAAACATTAAAAGTGTATAAATATTCATTAAAACATGTAAAAATGTATCGTTATATTTAAAAAATATACATTAACACCACGTAGCAAAATTGAAAAACAACATATAAACACATGTACATCTATACGTATAAAGGTGTACACAATGGAAAGTATGATTCAAAGTCTCAACTAGTGGCCTAAGTAGACCCCGCCGAAATTTTCAAATGAAGCAAAAGCCAACACCTTCGAAAGTTTGATTATTCCAGTTGACTTGACCCAAACCCCTTTCTGACCATGGCTTGGAACAGTTCTGAGTCTATCATCACTTAAAATGTTGTTTTTTATTGGATAAAATGATAGATGAAATAAAATAAAATAATTATTATTGTGTTTGATTAATTTAAAAGTAATTAAATAGTTATTTTATTTGGAATAATCATTCACTATAATATAAGAATAATTATTACTTTAGGATAATAAAATAATATACAGTGATTATTTCTACGTCATTCAATTATAATTTAAATTCCATTCCATTCCAATCTCCGTTTAATTCCTTATAAAATTCATTTCAACCAACCAAACACGGACTAGTGGGTTTTAAGATTCTGAAAGTAATAGGGTCAATTCACACACACACACCCAAAAAAGGGTTTAACGATGGGAACTTATTAAATCCTATAGCTTCAATTAAAATAAATTGAATCTTATAGTTTTAATCTGGTAACAATTTAAATCATTCGTTAATCTCTGTCTACTTAGGGTTAATGAAACCAACTATTTTTTCTTCCAAAAGGCATAGAAGCGATTTCGTGCAGTGTTACCCCTTTTACGATCCTAATTAGATCAATTAATAAGACAAGTTAGAGAGTTTGCGTTTTGTATTTATTTAAAGTAACATTTTTTTTCTATCATTTTGGAATGAGAATAGGTCGTTTAGGACTTTAAAAAAGGGGAAAAAATATATAATACGTTTTTCTATTGCACTTTGGGCTAGAAAAAGTTGATTATGTTAAGCTGAGGTGAAGGGAGACTAACGGATAATTTAATTTATTAAAATTGTAGGATTTAATTTGTTACCATGGTCAAACTCTAAGATTTGTAATATAATTCTTCCGAAGTTATAACATTTCAAAAAAAAATTACAGAAAAAAAGAAATATGCAGCAAGTAAATATGGTACTTAGTGCTTAAGCCTAGTTTGCCTATTTTTTTTTTTATAAAAAAATAACTGCTTTGAGTTTTGTTTTTTTTGTAAATTTTTATTAATTGTTTAATTTTTTATTTTTTTTACCAGATAAGTTGGAAAATATTTTAAAAAATGTAATTTAAAGAAAAATATACAAACACAAATAAATAATAAATTATTATTAATTGAAAAAAATATTATTTTTTATAAACTAACTAAGAATGAAAAAACTTGAAAACCATATCAACTAAAAAAATCAATATCGATTTTTGAATTATGGTAAAAAATGGCTATGATACAATTTCATCATTCGTACAAAATAAAAAACTAGTTGTACTTATTTGTAAATTTTTGGAATTCACATGCTTCGAGGAGAACTACCTAATGGGCTGAAAATAGTCCAAACGTTTTAGGTGGTAATGGGCCCAACTTCCTAATCCAGACGAAGGGCCCAACTTCCTAACCCAGACAATGGGCTGAACTCCCATCCACTATTGAGACTTGAACACTAGGTGCTTAGTGTGATTCCTAAGGCTGTGGTTGGATCCAAACACAGCCTTACGGTACAAGACCTTTCACACTCCAAAAGTTGTTTATACCATAAGCTTTTATTAACACGAGATGGATATAAACTCCGCTCCAATTTGATCTCTTCTCATCTCCGATCTGATCGGGGCAAATATCTACATCCTTTCATAGAAGTATAAAAAAATACGAATTTTTTTGAGAATGGAGATGATATGGTTTTGCATGACTTTGCTCCAAGACCCGATCTACTAGAGTAATATATATTTTATTTTTTATATTTTGTATTACTTAGTATACATTTTGTGTTATTTACTAATAATAAATCTCAAATATATAAGGACATAATCAACTAAGTTTTTTTTTTAGTTTCTTGCGTATATAAGCACTTAAAAAAGGATAAATAACTAGTTTTTATTTTTTATAGTTAATTAGTATCGTTGTCTTTGTTTTAATTTTTTATGGCTTTAATTTTTAATATTTTTAAATGTTATACTTTTTAATGTTAACTAAATAGGAGTTATTCATTATTTATTATAATAATTTTTTTTTTACTATAAAAAGTAAATAATTTATAGTTTATCAAGAAAGAAAATA
>BRYF01000023.1:5113587-5116087 GCA_030159135.1 Actinidia polygama | reverse complement strand
GCTCTATTTTTAGGGCAACATAGCTTTGTGGACCAAAATTTCCAATCTCGTATTGGTTAACGTACTATTTTAACTATTTATATACTACATTTTAATACAAGTTTGTATCAGTATACTATTTTGGATTTATTGATTTTAAAGAGTTAATAGAACTATAAACCATGACATTTAATAATAGATTCTCAATTTTAAGGCAATTCAAATAAAAAATTATAAGATTAAAGGGAAAAGACTTTTTTAAATTAAGTGGGCTTTAAGATTTACCAAAAAATACTTTTAAAACTCTAAAATTTATAAAAATATTTACGTGATTTGTGTATCAGATAAATTTTAATATTTTATTAGTACAAGCTAATACAGACCAATACATGCAAGTATTTTGAGCAAGATGTAACACATTGTTCCGTTTTCCATCTGTTACTCGCGACACGTGATTCGCAACTTTGTTGTGAACATAGAGCTTGCTTTTAAGTTTTTTTGTTTTTGTTTTTGCTTATCTTATAGAGGCAAACAATCATGCTATCTTTTCGATTAATTATTCAACACTTTCGGAGTACTATGCGGCATTTACATATGGTATTACTTTCAACCAATCATGTAGCAACAAATTCCTGTTTAGAACACGATGACTCACTTTATTGAAAAATTGTGATCAGAGATGACTCACAATGTGTGCATTAAGATTAATTATTGGCCAGAAATACCACGTAGATAATGCCACTTAATACTCCGTAAATACCTAATAATTTCCCCTACTTTCCTCTTAAACATTTCTATCACATTGGAAATTCTACTTCGAGTCATTTTTACGTTACAAGTCACGGGATCATCCCTATTTTGTAGAGAAAAAATCAATTCTATAATATATATTTTTAAAAAGATAAACTCTTATAATTTTTTTTTCAAATTAAATGATTTTTTTTTATAATTTTTAACTCCGTTTGTCAAGAGCAATAAAAAATGTCTAAAAATACGAAAAAACTCAAAAATTAAAACTATATATTTTAAAAAAAAAACTATGCCAAACTGGATAGAATAAGGCTCAGTTTGGCATAGTTTTTTTAATTTTTTTTAATTGTTTTGATTTTTGAGTTTTCTCATATTTAATGAATTTTTTTAGACATATTATTAATATTTTATACTTTTTAGGGCTCCTCTTGATGAGTGGAGTTTGAAAATGTAAACAAATTCATCTAATTTAAAAATTAAATATTTTATTAAAACTAAAAAACTTTGTTTACTCGACGAATTAGTTAAATTCTTTTTCTATATTATATTTATTTTCCAAATCTAAATAAAATTTTTACATTTTCAAGTTTCTCTCATCAAGAGGAACCGTAAAAGTATAATATTCTAATTAAAATGTGAAAAATTACTAAATACAAAAAAACTCCAAACCAAAAATAGATAAAAATGTAAGAAAAAAAAATATTAGGCCAAATTGGGCCTAATTTAATTCTAATGTTTGATTATGCTTAATGGGCCTCATAAGCAAAACAACAATTTCTTATTGTTTCTGTCCATGCAATGCATTATGCATATGAAAGTGAAATAAATATGAGTAGTGATTTCACGGGAGCGGGCCCGTGGTAATACTACGGGAGCGCCCCCCGTGACCTCTTGACAACCACTCATTTTTGGGTTGATTGGCTTTAAGAAATAAATAAAATATAATTTGTTCAATCAATTCCAAAATAGGTGGTTGACAAGAGGTCACGTAGGCGATCATGTAGTATTACCACGGATGCGTTCCCGTAGGATCACTAAATAAAGATATCCCAACTCCTGGGGGCCATACAACTACAAGGCCATCATTTCAGGTTTTGGATAAAAAACACTCACCAGTCTCTTTCAATTAAAGTGGGGTCACGTGTGCACTACTTATTTACTTAACTCCGATACCAATTTTTTTTCATATACTTGTATTTGAATTAAAAATTTCGGAGAGGAAAAAGAAAAGGAAATTATAAAGCTAAATGATACAACTGTTCTTTCGAGAGTTAGATTCTCTTTTTTTTTTCTCTCGTCAATTTTTTTATTCAAACAATGCTTAAATATTAGTCCAAATTAGAGTTGCGAGGAAACTTTTTAACTACCTACTTGTAACATCACCCATATTTTTTACTTTAGGTAATTGGTTTCGATGCAATTACCTTGTTTGGGAACAACTTTTTAGGCTTTTTAGAGGGCGTTTGCTGCTACTTATAAGCTGTAATTTTTACTCTCTTTTTTTTTTTTCTATCCTTGAAAGTGTGTAAGAATGTTTGTTCAAACTTCAAGTACTTCTGCTTATAGACAAAAAATAAAATAATTTTAAAAATCTAATTTTTTGAAAGATTCGTTTTGATGTTTTTAAATTTTTATTTTTAAAAATCAAATTTTAACATAAATTCAACTATGACAAACGTTCTCTTAGTCGCAAGCCTCTTTTTTTCCCCAATTTCCTAAATAGGTAGAAATTTCGAGGTAAAGGTAAAAACTGTAAAAAAAAAAAAAAAGC
>BRYF01000023.1:5028587-5031087 GCA_030159135.1 Actinidia polygama | reverse complement strand
CTCAGATTTATAAAATATTAATAATTATTTGTGTTCGTGAGTATTACGTAAAAAAAAAATTTATCTCTTAAACGTATTTGTTAGAGTTTTATAATCTGAAAAATAGATAAGATATAAACATCAGATAAAAAATACACTGCATGCATATACGAAGAGATACATTGCTATAAAATAGAAAACAAATTAGAAACTACAATATTTTTTTTTTTTTGCTAATTTGAAAGAAATGAGGAGGAAAGAAAGAGATGTTTTAATTTTTTGGGTATGTATCCCACTAAAACATGATTCAATACGTGAAAAATATATCCAGATTTAAAGTTTTTTTGTCCATTGGATAAAAACCTATGTGGGTAAAAAGGGAGTGATATTTTTTTTGAAAGAAAAATAATCTCAGGTGAAATCTCAGCTGTTTGATTAACTCAAATAGATTTCAATCGTAGATAGTGAAAGATAGTTTTGAGATTCAAAATGATTTGTGTTTTATAATATAGATAGTATTAAACACAATTTTTAGAAACAATTTTGCAGAATAGTTTATAAAAATTTGTTTGATTGATGATTTTGAAACTGAGTTTATTAGATTTTTTTTTAGAAAAGACATATTTTTTAGAAATAATAAAATAATGTCTCCAAATTTATTTTCGCTAAAGAGTAAAAAATATGTAAAACGAAATGAATGTTTTTGATATCAAATTTATTTATTTTTTTTTGAAAAAGCGTGATACAAAATTGATTATGAAAACTGAATCAAACTAAAATATTCCAAAAACTTGTGTTAGTGATATATATATATATATATATATATATATATATATATATATATTGCATAAAGGGTACACAATTTGGTGAGGTATGGAATTAATTATATAAGAATTTAGCAGACAGCATCTAAAATATGATATTAATTTGGTCTAATGATTCTGTAAGCATCAATACTATTCTTCTCTATACTGTATATTATTAATGGGTCAACTATTGCTCGGACAACTCTTATTTTGCTATTATTTTCAGAACACTGGTAAAATAAATTAATTCCGTTATGCAAATATAAGTATTTTTATGGTTTCCAAATTAGTACTAAATAGAATATTCCCGGAAAACTATACTAATTAAATTGATGCTAAACTAATTAAAATTTAAATTAATTTTATGAGTAAAATCTATATAAGGATAAACTGTTTTTTTTAAATGGAAACCATGTAACTAAATTCAAACAATGCCACATTACCTTTTCTTTTCAAGTAGTATAATAGTTCATATACAGGGAAGACATAATAAATCGAGGAACGGAGGTTAGTCGTCAGTAGGGTTTGGAGTTCAATTCAAGCAACTCTAGCAAGAACTGCAATGTCCAATTCAAACACATGGATGGATCGGGCCCGAAAAGTTTGAAAAAAATCACTAATTATATTACAAATTTTGATATAATTCAGAAATTATATAAGTTAGCCTCTTCAATTTTTTTCTCAATTATACTTTCGCCCCCCATAGTAAGAATTCTGGATCTGTCCCTGGAATCAAACATTATATCAAAATCAGAAAACAGTGACACTTAAATTTTCCCATCTTTATAGGTGCATAGCCCTCCCTACAAGTATGTTTTTCAGCAGAAAATGTTGCAAACAGAGCTAGGCCATTGCATGTATACTCTGAGGTTGAAGATGGGGATGCAACATTTCACTTGCTATCAATTTGGAAACCATGTGTTGGTTTCTTTTATGGTGCGAATTGTGTCTCTCTTTTCACCATCGTTATGGAAGAAAAGCTGAAAATACTGTTTCTTTAAAGGGCACCGCTAAGAAAATCTTCACAAGACTTTTGACTGGAAGAAACTATGGCAAAAGTGGACTGAAACTAAGCATTGCATCGTTTAGGTTTGGTATAGGGAAAGGTTAAGTTAAAAAGAAAACAGAAACTACGTGTCTCATTTTCTTAGATAAAATTATCTTAATGTCCTTTTACGTAGTTTAAATATTTGAACAAAAGTGATTTAGAATATATATATATATATATATATATATAAGGATTTCAGATAATTTTCTGTAATACAGACTAAAAAAGGAATGCCCATGCATGATGTGTGGCCAGTGTTACCAGAAAACGTTAATACCTTAACGAAATGAACGTCCTAAAACAGTGAATTTAGCAATACAGAGGTAAGCTCAAATCTTTTTCCGGGTCATTTCTTTGACCTTAAATTGCCTTATGAGAGGAAAAAGACGGATTAATAAACTAGAAGTCTAGAGAGAGAGAGAGTGAATCTTTGACAATCCTAGTGTGAGACTCAACTTTATTTTGAGGCTTCCACAAAATCCTAACTTGGGTTTTGCAGAAATACGAGGGGGTGCAGTAACTTTACTGTTAAAACAATTACAAGGTGGTAAAATTACAATAACCTCCCCTAAGGTTTGTATATAATACAGATTCTTCCTTACCTTCTGAAAATTACACTAATTCCCATAACGTTGAGTTGCATTACAGAAAACCCTTACTAACGGAA
>BRYF01000023.1:4938587-4941087 GCA_030159135.1 Actinidia polygama | reverse complement strand
GGCGGAATTCGGTTGATCTGGGTTCTTGCACTGCTAAAAAAGTGGGCCAGAGTAAGTGGAAGTTAAGGTCCCATATGGACTCGTACAAAAAATTGTAAGTTTTTTTATTTATAGATTAAAAGGGTAAAATAGGATTAAAAAATTACTGCTTTCGCAATCATTAGGGATGGCAATGGGGCGGGTTCGGGACGGGTTTGTCCCAACTCTATCCCACCTCCATTAAGAAAATTCTCTCCCACCCTTGTTTCAAAACCGTGACAAATTGGGACTCAAAATCTCATCACTGTTTATAATTAATGCATATATTTAAGAATCTTATGCCATACACTTTCTTTCCTTTCTGTTTTCAAATTTAATTTTTTATTAATAATATTTTTTAAATTAAGGTTATATAGATCTTGTGTGTGTATATATATTATACATAATAAATACATACGTTTATAGATAATGTTATGATAATGCTATTATAATCTGAAATCATTTCACGAAGTGTACGGTATATAGAATATGTTTTTTATGATAAGTTTATCATAAATAAATTAGTATTTAATTTAAAAAATACTATGACATATTTATCATACGTAAAATTATTCACTAGTTCATAACAGTTTTATTATGATCAACTTACAATTACTTGCAGTTTTATTATGATCAACTTGCAATTACTTACAATTTTAAAACTCATTGACAAATTTTGATACTCTCTTGCATTCAACTTTGACGACTATCCCATGGTGAAATTTGGAAATGTATTATCACTTACCCCTCTTGAGGGAGGGAGGGAGAACTCTTTTATATGTATTTTTTTTTCTTCTCTCTTCTCTTCAACCATGTTTTTTCAGGATACTGATTTTCTTGCAAGTCATTATTTTTTTTTATTATATAAAATTACTTAAATATTCTTATACTTGTATATTTTTTTAATTACTTTTATTCAAATATTTTCATTACATACAAAAATATTTGGATAACTTTACTTAAGAAAGTTGTGAATTGTATAGATGAGTTAATAAGATCAGTATCTTAGCAGGCCCATTTGATTGGCAATAGCATGGTAGAAAGTTGTTTTTATATTATTATTTGGCAAATGTAAGAACTTCATTAATAGGAAAGTTAAATACAAATAAAGATACAAACAAAAAGGTAGAGAACGTAAAGACATAAAATGTTATATAGAAGAAGCTTGTAAGATACAGAGTTATGATGATGTGAAAAAGTATTGAAACACCGTCTTGTCACAAGAAAATCAATCGAAATTACATGCAAGAACAAATTAGACTTTATTGTTATAAGAATAACAAGATAAAATTGAATATCAACAATTTTATTATGAATTAAAACGAATTACAAAACGAAATTACATAAAATAGAAATTAAGTGTGATGCAAGAAATCTAAAAATATCACAAGAACTTCTTAAGATAGATTCACTCATCACCGGTACATTGAGCAGAATGAGCATTGCCCTCAGATAAAACAGTAAACTCCAAATAATGTTAACACAATATTGATTGGACTAGCGAAATCGGACAGTGTCTTTAATCTCTCTAAGATTAAAAAACTCAGAAATATCGCAACGCAATCTAAAGGATGTATGCTCTTTGTTTTCTATTTACTCTGGACGGGCCAAAGTCCAGGTCGCAAAACTTGACCCAACCCGTACCCCGTGCCGTGGGCCAAACTCGCACTGCTTGAACTACCAAACTCGAAAAGTGTCTCTGATCTCTGGTAGGCAATTTTTTTTTTGGTGTAAAACGTCGAAGTTTGCAACTTGCAAGTGTCTCTGATATAAAAACTTGGAACCCGCACACTGTATCATGAAGTTCAATGCAATTATAACCAATCCTAATGATAAAATAAAAAAAAAAATCCAATTAATGGAAGAAAATGTATTTTATTTTGCACAGCGTACAAGATTTGTGTTTGGACACAGAGAATGTCCAAAAAAACATAACCAATAATTGTGTTTGGGCAGAATTAAATTATTCCCAAATCCCGGCCATATTGACAACCATGACATTGAGAGTGAGGAATAATAAATGACAGAGCAGATCATCCTCCTCCCAAAGATTTGGATAGAAAATACAGCCATCACCATAATTTTGGTTAAATTACATTATGCTCCTTCAAATATTAAATTTCCATAACATTTTCCCCCCTTATCATCAGTCATTTATTGGTTCCATGTTGTCTTGCTGTCTACAAACCACCCTTACTAAATGGAAATTAGTGTATTTTTTCCAAACTTTTAGACGTGGATGGTAAGCGTGTGATTGGGTAAAACAACAAACCTCTTTATTTCACCGATCAAATAGTGAATAATATTCACCCATCTCAGTTGGTTAAACATAATTACAGTAAAAAATATCCACCAAAAATTGACATAATTGGCTAATTTATTTTCCACTAGTGCCCACCACGAAACCTACCATGTTAAAGATTTTTTGGTATTTTTCACATGCTATTCCATAAGTACCTTATGAATGCGATTAGTGCATATT
>BRYF01000023.1:4828587-4833587 GCA_030159135.1 Actinidia polygama | reverse complement strand
GCTTGTAAAACTTGGTAAATTCAATATAGGAAAAGGGTAGTTGCATCTCTCGATCCATGACGTCGAGTCTGGAGGGTATTTTTGTCATTTCATAATCTTTGTGCATGGAGAGTCGTTTCTATGACTTTGGGTCGCATTTGTTTTATATAAAATAGATGACAACACTACACTTTGTTTTTTAAGAAATTTGGGAGTCATTAATGTGCGCAGCGATGTTTGATGACTTTGATATTCAAAATGACTGTCGTCGAGGTGGGCCAGGGCCATCCAAACCTCACAGCTCCAGTGTCCATCAAAGGACCTTTCATGCTGGGCAAGAAGAATTAATGGTTGCCCTATTTTTCCAAAATTCATTATCACTCATTAACAGTGAACAAAGAGTGGACAACGAAGAGGAGGAGAGACCAACAAAAGATTGAAGAGAGAGAGAGAGAGAGAGAGAGAGGAAATTAACAATTAGGAAATTTCAATTACTTTCCCTGGAGTTTATGGCAAATAAATAGTATACACCTTACTTATTTTTGTTTTTTTTTGTAAAAATGACAAGATGAGGTTTCTATTTTTTTTCCAATACACCAATCAAAATAAATAGATATTTTTAAAAAAAAAAAAACTTTATAACAAAGTTTGTTTTTAAAGTATGTTTAGATTATGAACACTTAAAAGGTAAAATATTTAGAATAATTTTAAAAAAAAAAATTGATAAGAAAGTTTTTTTTTAAGTATATTTTCATTAGTACTTAAAAACTAAACTATTTAGATTAATTCTTTTTAAAAAAAATTACTTATTGTTAAAAAATAAAAACCAAATAGTTTATAAACAAATAATATTTAAAAAAAAACATATTTATTTATTTTATTAGGTGTACTAAGAAAAATTTGGAATCCCTAAATCAAATAGAAAGTTTGATATTTTTGCACAAAAATTAAGGAAGAACAATATTATCTTTAAAATCAGAGGGAGGGTGGCTTGAATTTGTCAGACATCTCAGAGGAGAGGAGGTCAATAAAATTTACCCTTAACAATATGATAGAGGGGTTGTATTTAAAAAACCAAAGTAATCTGCATCTTTCACTTTGAATTGTGTCAGTCACACCTTATACTTTAGATCAAGTGTCATTGTGTCTCCTATGTCAATCTATTGTTAAATTATGTGAAGGAAATAGAATATATGGCCTCGTAAAAAGAGATCACGCGACTCTTAATTAAACTCAAATTGACAGAAATGTCATATTGACACTTGACCTAACGTGTAGAGAGTTGATTAATATAATTAAAAGTAAATGATACAAAGTAAAATTAAGTAAAAGCATTAGCGGAAGGCGTAAATTACACATACATTTTCTAAATGGGGTTATGTAAACCTTGCCTATAATAGAGCTCTAAATCCTTGATCTCTTTGGTAATTAGCAAAAATATTAAGGATTTTATAATAAATATGGAAAAGTAAAAAATATTTTTTAATATAAATAGAAGCACAAAAATCCTCCTCCAAAACTAGTGGATGTTTGATTTGTAACCTAAAGTCAACTTATTGCCCTTTTTTCTTAAAAATAAAAAGAACTAAAAATATTTATAAAGTTAGATTGTTTGGCAAACCAACTTTAAGGTGACTTTTTTGATTAAAAAGGAGTCGTATAAAGTATACTTACAAACTTTTATCTTTTCTTAAAGTTCGCAAACCAAAACACGCAGACTCCAGAAAAATAAATAAACTATTCGGGGTGGCATGAACTGTGACTTTTTAAAATATTTTTAATTTTAGTAAACTTTTTTTAGGTTTCGGTATTTTTTTTTACCTTTTCAGTTCGTCTTGGATTCAAAAAAGTTAAAAAAGATAATCTCCAAAAGGTGAAAAAAGTACAACTAAAATTCAAATTGATCCAAATGGGGTTTGTTGGATTAGTTTGGATTCCAATGAATTTTGTGTAATTTTTTTTTACAAATATACTAAAAATGAAAATAATCAAAAAAATATCCAATTCATTCCATATTGTATATACTATGCATTCTTAGCCCATTTTGGCTTAGTTTTCTTTTGATAGTTTTTTGATGTTTTAGTTTTTAAGTTTCTTCGAATTTAGTGAGTGTTTTTTAACCATATGATCAAAGTCTTAATCCTATTTCAATTACTCTTGACGAGTGGAGTCTGAAAATGTAAAGATTTTAATCTAAGTTTGAAATAAATTTCACTTGACATAAAAAAAAATCATTTTCAACAAATTAGCTCAATTTTTTCTTGAGTGATTTCTTAAATTTAAATATAATTTTTATATATTTAGATTTTTTTTATAAAAGAATTAAAAAATTATAAAATTTTGATCAAACGATAAAAAAGATGGTAAAAAATAAAAATACTCTAAAACCAAATTAGTTAAAAAAATTGAATTTTTTTTTTGCTAAATTGGGATATAAAAAGTGGCCGGTGACCGTGTGGATGCATGAGCAAAGTCAGGGGTCAAGCTCTCGATCGTAGCCCACCTAATCGGACGTACTATGGTTGACTCATAACCACAACACATGACCATGCCCCTCCCACAATAAATATGCCCAGACCCCTCTGTAGAATTACCTTTCAACCCCCAAGATTCCCATATTTAGCCTTCTTCTTCTTTTCATGGTATTTCCTCCTTCCTTCTCTCTCTTAATTTTTTTTTTTGGTGGTGGTGTGGTGGTGGGGGATTACAAAAAAATTATGAATTTTGATCATGAAAACAAATTAAACCCTATAATTTTAATTCAGTAACAATTTAAATCATTTGTTAGTCTTCGTTTACCTAGAGCTAGCAAAATCAATTGGTTCTCACGCAAAATGTAATGAATTTGTATTGCAATTTATGTCATTGAAGAATGAGAGTGGTTCGATTAGGGCTTGAAAATCTTATACGACGTGGTTTCAGTGTATTTTAAGTGAGAGCCAGTAGATTCTGTTAATCCTAGGTGGACAGAGAGTAATAGATTATTTAAATTGTTACTAAATTAAAACTATTTGATTCAATTTGTTACAATTGAAACTGTAAGACTTAATTTGTTCCATAGTCAAACTCTGGAGTTTTTTTATGTAATTTTTTCTCTCTCTCTCTCTCTCTCTGATAGCCGATGACTAACTCAAATTGGATCTGAGAGAAATTAATCTAGGATCCTGAAGTTAACAACCGGGCAAATCATCAATGGCTCTAAAAGATGTTGAACTGACGACTTCTTGAACACAAAATTAGAGTGTTTATTTGCCTCTCTTAATTTCTATGCTGATAAATTCTCTGACATAATCACATTTGGTATCATATTTTGGTATTATTTAATTTAATGTGTTGTCTAAAAAGTTCAATAATTATAAGTTTTATATATAAGATTTGTCAGATAATATCATTAGATGGTATTTAAATATGATCGCATTCTTCTTTCTTGCTATCTCTTGTCTTTGTTGATATATGTTAAAGATAATGGCATTGGGCATCACTTTTTGGTAGTATTAATTTGATATGTTGTTGCAAAAATCCAATAATTATATTTGTTAGGGTTGAATTTACGTTAAAAGTAGATTAGATTGTTTAAAAATAAAAAATAAAAAACACTACTTTAAATCTTTTTAAGAATTAATTTTTTAAAATTATTTTAAATTATAAATACTCTAATACGACTTTCAAAACAAAAATACAAAAATTACAGTATAAGAAATTATGAAAAACACCCCATAAGGCATCACATCAAATAGTAATCACATTTTTTCCCCTTCAAATACAAAACGTGTCTATCTTATAATAGTACTATTGATATATTATTATGTCTATATAAAGAGTAGTACTAGTGACATTCTTCTAAAGTCCTCACGCAAATTCTCTCTCTCTCTCTTTCTCTCTCTCTCTCACTTCCTTGAATAGCAGTACGTAAATTGTCCCTCATCTTTGCTGATCTTGTGGTTCATCTAGGATTTAATAGTACTAAGTGTAGGGATGAAGAAGAGCAACAGTTCGCCGGAGAAACTTGACCGGAAGACAGTGGAGAAGAACCGGAGAATGCACATGAAGGGTCTCTGCTTCAAGCTCACTTCTCTTGTCCCTCCCCACCATTTCATACCCTCCAAGGTACTCTCTCTCTCTCTCTCTCTCTCTCTCTCTCTCAATTGTGAATGGAGTTGGCTAGTTACTCAATCCTTTTATTTTGTATCTTTTAGCACCCTAGTAATATTGTGAAATAAGAAATTTTCATTTTAACTTTAGCAATTACATATTTCCACTGCAATAGAGTCATCGCGTGTGCACCGGTTGCTAGGATAAAGAATCTGGTCATATATTTATGCACTGTATAGATTCAAATCTAGTATTCTATTGATAGACTAGCTCGTATTTTGAATGAATGTAAATCGCGCATGAATTTTTCTGTATATTCTTCTCTGCCGTTTTTTCTGTGTATGTGTAATATTGCTCTTTTTTGTGAATCATATTCCGAGTAATTCATATTTAAGCCATTTACATGTTGGGTCCGGTTTTCTATTGAATCCGCCTTCATTTCTTCGAATTCTATTCATTCCTAGGTAAACCATAACATCCATGATATCCTCATTTCGTTGTCTATTTTCCCTTAGAATTTTCTCCGGTAAGGCATTTAATCTTTCGAATTCGAATCCCCTTGTGTAATTTCTAACTGTGAAATATATCATCTTTTTGATTCTGTACATGGTTTTTCTTACCCTATTCACTTGAATGGTTACGAATTGTTTCTTTAACATCGAATCGATGCCCCTTATGTCAGGGATGTACGTACGTAAGATTTGAATATTGGGCAGGTAGATGTACTTACGAAATACTTAATTTGTAATCTACGAATAAAATACAATTTTAATTTTAGTCTTCAGGTGACAAATTAACCTATATAATTGTATAGAATTAGATGCTAATACGACGATAAAATTAAAGTTTTTATAAAAGGTATATAAACTCACCCAAAACATTAAAAAAAAAACCACCAAAAAAACTTAGCCCAAACGGGCCTTAAACGT
>BRYF01000023.1:4781087-4783587 GCA_030159135.1 Actinidia polygama | reverse complement strand
GGCAGGGAAATGATAAAGTTACCCGACAGGAGTGAGATGTGGAATGAATACGTTGACTGATGTAGGGGTCGTTATGCTTTAACTTTTTGGAAAATTACAGTGATCTCCCCTAACGTTTTCTTTTAATACATATAAGTTTGATAAATTACATTATTCTCCCTGATGTTTGAAGTCACTTAATCCTCCAAAATTCCCAATATAACCTTAAACTAACAAAAAAAAATAAAAAAAAAATAACTAAACCTAGCCCTAAACCTAAGCCTAAACTCAGATAGAGAGAGGTGGGAGATAGAGAAAGACCCATCTCCGGTTACCCAACCGTCGCCGTTCGTTGCCGCCGGATGCGCAGAGTGAGAGAGAGAGAGAGAGAGAGACCCACTACCGCTTAGTACTTAACCTTTGTCGTTCGCCGCCGCCAGACCCGCAGAGAGAGAGACCACCACCCTCATGTCACTCCAACTCAACGCTACCGTTCCCGCTCGCCCGTCACTCTTCGCCTCTCACATATGAGAGCTGTTGCTGGTTCTTATTTTGTTAACAACTTAACATACATATGAGAGCTGTTGCTGGTGATAGTTTTTTTGATTTTTTTTTTTTTGATAAATTACATTTACCTTCACTGAGATTGTTGGGTTTTCTAAAATTACACTTTCCTCCCTTACTTTTTTGATAGTATGCACTTACCTCCCCTCTGTTAACTCTCTGTTAAAATGGATGGCAGAATGTGATGATGTAAGCAATATTTGATGTCTAAATGATGTAAGCAATATTCTTTATATAGTCATTACCATACTCCACTGCTTTTAGGAAATATTTGCTAACATGCTTATTGGTATACTAAACAACCAATTGAATTGATACAGATAGTGTTAACTGAAAATTAGGAATTGCACATCACTTGTTCGTCTGAATCTCACGTAACTCTCCCATTCCATTTTACTCCTTTCTTTTTAAAGTTGATTTTTTAAGAGAACTTAAATTTAATACACTCAAATTCATACGAAAAAAGTGTTAATTTATAATATTGCCATTTATTCTCTCTTTAATAAACTCAATTATTTATGAGTGAGAGCTTTAAAAAAAACTTTTAAACATTGACTTTTCAAAACGAACGTGCACTTTAAGACATTTCAAAATAAAAAGATAGACAAATAAAATTTGGGACGGACAAAGTATAACTTAAGCGAGTACATATATAAATATAAAACAAATTAGCATTGCATATTAGGTCTAGTCCTCACTTGCTACCAAGAAAATAATCACAACTTGAATACATTTAAAATAATCTATTTCTCCCAAGCTTTCAATGTATAACTCTTTAACATAAAAATAATTGGTATTAACACTTTTGTTTTTGTATTTGCATTGGTTGAAACAAATAAAAAACGATTGCGGAGCATGATAACAAAACAAATACTTTATTAAGCATTTTATAAGGCAAAAAGTTTTTTACCTAAGAAAATATGATATAAACATGAATCATTATTAAGGATTTAAGAGAATAGTGTATGCTCTTAGCATTTTACCTAAGAAAATGAGTACACTTAACAATTTATACCTACCAAGTTAAGCTTGATTGAAGAGGCTGGGCTAAGCATTTTATAGGGCAATTTCGGATTCTTTGGCTCTAGGTGTAAGGGAAGATGAAAGTACAACAGGATATTGGGTGGATTGGAAATAACATTCTGTAAAGGGCAAAATAGTAAAATGACAATTCCTGTTAACTTTCCAT
Source organism: Actinidia polygama (assembly GCA_030159135.1). Taxonomy (NCBI): domain Eukaryota; kingdom Viridiplantae; phylum Streptophyta; class Magnoliopsida; order Ericales; family Actinidiaceae; genus Actinidia; species Actinidia polygama. Next base: position 4,781,855 of record BRYF01000023.1, on the reverse strand, counting down.
TAGTTGACAAATCTGACAGGGGATGCTGTTTAATTTCAAAAAGGGTCTTGCTATTGGCCGCTCTTAGGGCGGTCAATAAGGAACACACACACACAAAAAAAATCGATGTATATTTTATATTTTTTAATACACTTTCACATATCTTTATACACTTTTTTATATATTTTTATACATTTTTTATACTTTTCTATACACTATCGACCGCTCCTAAGGGCGGTTTTTAGCATTTCTCTTTCAAAAATTACAAGGGAAGTCTGTATAATTATCAAAAATCTTAGGGGAAATCAATGTAATTTACCCCTTTGTCATTCGATTTAGGGTTGCGGGTTCTTGTTTTGTTAACAAATATACATATGCGCGCGCGCGCGAGCGAGAGAGAGAGAGAGAGAGAGAGAGAGAGAGAGAGAGAGAGAGAGAGAGAGAGAGAGAGAGAGAGAGAGAGAGAGAGAGAGAGAGAGCTGGTGATGGTGGATCAAAGAGAGAGAGGGGGCGGGTGATGGCGGTGGATCAAGGAGTTGGTGGAGGTGGCAAATAGGTGATGATGTGGATGCACAGTGGTGGTAGTGGTGGTAGTCACGGTGGCAGTGGAGGTGGTTTTGAGTGTGTATTTAGGTGTTTATTTTAGAGAATAATATGGTATTTTGAGTGATTATTTGAGGGCATTAAAATAATTTTGTATTTTTTGTTTGGTTAGTTATCCAACAAACTTTGACAATGGAGTTCAGTATAATATTTCAAACGCTAGGGGCAATTTGTATTAAAAGAAAA
>BRYF01000023.1:4676087-4678587 GCA_030159135.1 Actinidia polygama | reverse complement strand
AATCAACCCACCATGCCTTATGAGACCACAACCTTGACCATGACCAGATCTCTCTCTCTCATCCTCGAGAACAAAGACATACCATCTCACAAACACAGTAGAACCCGCCTTAATTAAAAAAAAAATAAACTCTAATTAGGACGATCCCCACTGTATTTATGAGAAAGTATGTCTGAATGTGTATATTTTTGGTGTGTACCTATTATTTTTGTATCCTCAACAAGAGCAATATGGGTGGTCACACACTCATACTTCTAGTTGTCAAAAGACTTGTCAGGGTACTAAAGTTTTTAATGAGATCTATAACACGAATATTTTGGATCATCCAAATTGACCAAAAAGAGAATCAAAAATACTTGAATTGTACTAAACTACAAATGAGCATGGCTCTTAGGCTCCGTTTGGTACCAACTTTTTTTATTTTTTATTTTATTTTTTTATTTAAAATAAGCAAAAAAGCCAATCAGAGTTTGCTTTTTTATTTTTGTTTTTTTGCTTAGTTTTAATTAAAATAAAAAAGACAAAATATCTTAACTTTTTTAATAGAAATTTTTAAAAAGACTTAACTTTTAATCATTACCAAACGGAGCCTTACTTATTTTGCCTATCAAATTAAAGTATACCAAAAAGTACTAGAAATTTTTTTTTGCGTGTACTCCAACGCCACTCTTTTTATAAAGAGTACTATGTTGGAGATGCTTTAAAACTATGTTAACGTAAAATTTTAAATTGAAAAGTTTATTAATAATTAATAAATCGGTGATTTTTTTTATTAAAAATGAAAAATTTCAAAATTTAAACTAAAAAATCTAAAACGTAACTATGCCAAATTTTGTTTGTTTGTATTGTATTTTGCCATTCATTGCAAGTCAATGTTTTTTTTTTTTTTTTGTAATTTTGTGTTAAAGTCGAGATTCCCGTTGTCTTCCATTCAATCATTCATTTTACCAACTTGGGTTTGCGAAACGTGTTCCATGGAAACCAGAAGAGACGAATCAAAGCGACAGGGATGTCAACACAAAATTTTAACTCGGAGAGACACTGATTCGTCACATAGAACTTTGATTTTTTGGGGGGATGGGAGGGATTATCGTCCTTCATCGAGGGGTGGGGTTGTCGCGGTCTGCCGCATGAGGACACAGTGAAAGAGAGAGAGAGAATGCTCGTGCAATAGACAAGAGAATGACGGAACTTTTTAAAAACACAAATGATGGGTTCTTTCAAAAAATAAAAAGATTTATATAGAGTGAACGATTTTATAAATTAGGTAGGAAAAATAATATACAAGGGTTAAAGAAAATGAAGAAGGGTCGTGGCCCTCCTGCAGTTTTGAATATTAGTTGGTTCCGCCCCTGCTCTTGTAATAATTAGAGTGAATTACAAATAAGACAGAAACCACGAAAGGGAGCACGGAAGATCTAATGTTGCTCTTCTATTGCCGAATTGCATAGCATAAATTTCATTCCGTCGTGTCGTTTAAATAGTTACAATAAATCTAATCAAGTTGTCAATTTAGTTCTACAAAACCTAGCAAAATTAACTTTTATTTTAGTGCTACTTGGTGAAGTGTGATTACTCCAAAAGTATTTCAACTGAACCCACCTTCTGAGTGAGTGCGGATCATAGACCAAACGTAAGTCATTTGTAAAGCAAAAGCTAAATCCTTTTTGGAAAGAAAAAGTCACTTGTACCACTTTGATTTGCTTACACTAAACTAAATAATGGAAACTAGATAGAATGACAATTATAGTGTTTCCAATAGTGACAACTCTTTGATTTTGCATTTCTTCTAAATAAGGGTTTTTCTAGAGAGAAAAAAAGGCAAATTGAAAGAGCACAAGAAGTAATTTTTTTTTAATGTAAAATGACTTTATGCGATTCACATATTAAGTTTTAGGAACTTAAAATAACTTGCATATCACGAGCAAGTACTCCTCCTAGATGAAGCATGTAGTGCTCTAGCTCATTTCAAATTTGGCAATAGCTTTTCAACTATTTTTTCTATGAATTATTTTTTTTAATGGGCTTATTTTTTTAAAAAAAATGTCAATTTTTTTCCAAGGACCAAATTTAAGGGGAGGGTACGGTGCTTACAAGATTTGGAGCTCCGCGAAGAAGGGAGCCTGGATATGCAAATGAAGGTCTGGTTTCACTCATGTTGTTCGTGCCTACAAGACAGCTTTTAGTTATTAGAACTTTTTTCCGTTAGCAAATTAATATTTTTCAACTTTTGAAAAAAAAATAAAGAAAATAAAAAAATTATTAAAAGATCACATTTGAAAAAAGCAATTAATGAGCAAAAAATTGAGAGAGAGGGAAAGAGACTTATGGCCCCCATTTTTGATGGGCCAAGTTGTCTGTAAAGTCCGCATTTCGTTTTTTGTTGTTTTGGGCCTACAACAGCCCATATGTAGATGATCGCCGCCCAGGCCCAAATCAGAGAAGTTCACAGCCTTTTGTTGTTAGTTCCACCCCCAAAGCAACTAACTTGGTACTGGTT